>JAVTVY010042098.1:0-178289 GCA_036873755.1 Hanleya hanleyi
TGAACGGATTATCCACTCGGTGGCGCCAACTGCAAATTTGTTTCATATCTGTATTTGAAATGCGATGTTTGCTTCCTAAAATGCATAAACATTGCCCTTTTTAGAGTTTTTTTAGAAGATTTTGATGCCACTATTGCGTCTGGGCTGCTGCGTCTGGGATCCCGTGAAAGCTGCTGCCTGCTGGAAGCTGCATCAATACTTGCCCAATGGCCTCTTTCACAGATTGCAAAAGATAGAAATACAGAAAATCCAATACCATCAATAACGCGTTAGAGTATCCATATCGTCTCAAAACACACATGATAGACCCACTGAGAAATCTGATGGTGTGAAGATATCCAGGACCCCAGCCCCGCTACCAGGCCATTCCCTCCGCTATCTCTTCTACTGTCGGGAGCCCTGGCAAGCGGCTTTGTCGATCGTAAGGAATTCATTGATGAAGTCGCCTACTTTGTCAGCCAATCAAGTGATTCGCTTTGCTTTGATCAAAGATCACAGGTTAGAATGCCATTGTGCGTCATTCGGGATCTCAGCCAAACAGAAGCACCACAAGGCCACTCCATAATTAACAGCTTAAATGAATGTCAAATCGTCTCATGAGTGTTAAGGTAGACCATGTTATTCGCGATCATGATTCGCGCCTGGATATATAACTTTTGTCTGAAGGAAAACGAATATGTTAAGGGAACATACGTGGTAACGTCATCATAGACTTCGTCATCAATCGGATTGATGCCGATACTCGATAGTGAAATGCTGCAATCTTGAACTGGATTAACAGGCTGTGACCATACTCGACTGGGGTGGTTGCTGAAAGGGAGTATCATATATCCTGCTAACATCTCTCGTGAAATAAGAAAAAAATCCAGCGTTGGTGCAGAGAGTATGCCTACATCGTCAGCTGCAGAGACGGATAGTTCGATAACAATGTTAAGAAATTATTTCACTTCAACTAAAACTACCTGCCCAGATGCCATTATGATGAAATGATTTGCCTTAACATTAGGCACATGGATGACCTGGCAGTTTGGAGCTAAATCCTTTGAAATCGAGTCTGTGACAGGTTTAGCTCTTCAGATAGCCATACACCATTATATAAACTCCAGGATCATCACACCAGCCTGTCCTAATTACACACTTTCCTCCATGAAATCCGGTTGAACGTTCATACTGGTCGTATACTAAAATCTCCATACAGCCTCATCATTACTACCGCTATCCATTTTACATAACGTATTAATGTTTAATTATGGTTAGAAACAATTTCCTCCTCACAAAACCGGTCAGACGCATTTATTGAATTGAACAGAATAGTCCCCCGATCTGAATTCTTTGTAGCTTTGGTGGTTAAATCTTATACAGTTCCTTTGTCCCTTACAATTATTAATCTAGCTTGTGGTCAATTATTAACCAAGAACAGGTCTATATAAAGTTGCCGCTTGCATTTGTTAACTCCATCAGTGCCATGTCGAAATGGACTTACAGAAAGAAGATGGATTCAACTTTTCTAATCTCACCAATGTTTCGATATCTAATTAGAGAAAACCAGTTAACTTGCTAGATGAAATGACTGAATGTTACATGAAATGAAAGGAATGGATTCAGGCCAGAGAGTATTGAGAGAAGACGAAAGGCAGATCCCATCAAACTATTTTCAAATATGATGCATGAAGTGAGACAAAATGCATTGAAGCAACAGAAACCCGTGCCCACCCAACGTGTATAATCCAAAGACCCAATTCGTATAACATCGACATCAAAGAAAAATGTGGATGGTCGAAATTGAAAATGTGTACCTCAGTTCATATAAATTAATTCGATAAATATATCTCAATCGAAAATGGATACTTGTCAGTTTCTTTGGTTTCATTCTTGAAGCTAGATATACATTATGGGAACGTCCTATTACACTGTGATATTGACAAATAAAAACAAACATTCTAATGCCTTCCTTTTGTATAAAAAAGGTAATTAAAAAAAATACGAAAAGATCCAATATATATGAATTTGTCAATACAATAGTTATATCACTAGCAAGTGTCAGATCCGATATCAAGATTCAATAATCAGCCGCAGTCCATAACGAAATTCCGCTTCAATAATCGCAAGACCTATTTCGTATGACAGTTAGCCTCAATTCCAATGTGTATAAAATAAATACAAGAAAAACTGTTTTCGATGATGTCAGCAAGACATAATGATGTTCTATACATAAACTCCGAAATCACTGATCATTATTCTTTATCCAAATGAATTCCAGGTCGTGTTTAGAGTATGTCACGCTCTGAATGCGTTGTTCGTTTGAACACTATGTGAAAACACATGATATCCATACAACCCCCAATCTTAATAAATTAATACCGCTATATAGAATATTAAATATTACAATTGAATTTGGTGTTCTGAGCGCCCGTACCATGAATATTTAATAGCATTATGACATCATGGTCGCATCTGGACTAGTCCACTTGCAGTCGGGGAGGGGAGATAGGGTCACAGTGTCCGTTTACCATAACGTTTGCACCAAAGACCGGTCTATATATCTACCACGTATTATGGTGCCACAATGTCGGGACAGCGGAAACATGAAAAGTCGACTGAGCCAATCAAAATTTCTCTGTCATTAATGTTCCCTTCAAAGCACTATGAAGTGTTCTCAGGATTGGTTGTCACTCGAGTTACTGCAAGCCAGTTAGATCCTTCAAGCGACATATTCAAATGGGGGAGCAGATAGGATTTAATTTTAATCAGATTGAACAGCCTGAGACGTTATAGCCAAAAACAAAAATTAGCTAAAATCTAGTTGCATTGTAAGGCTGTGTTATCTGGTCGTCAGGTATTTGCGCATCCCTCTTCTGTCCAATTTTGCAAATATCAGGCCAGTCTCGGCAAAATGAGATGTATATATGTGATTAATTGGAGCGATATACAAGAGGTGGCACAAACTGACATCTGGCGGCTAAAAAGCAACCATATGACTCAACCACAAGCTTTTTCTCGACACCTCACATTCAGACCTCAGACCCGAGAATACGGTGGACTTAGTCTTAGTATCTCAGCCGCGCTGTTATTGCAGCTGTTCATGTGAAGAATATGAAGTACCCACACGGCCCCTAGCACCGGCTTAAGCGGAGTTAGATACACTAGCTCGGGCGCTGTGATGACAGATCAGCTCAAACAAATAACTCGTTTATTGTTAATGGATGAGCATCGAGGACGCGTGATGGCGTCAATGTCTCAGCATGGGGTAAACATGGTGAATGCAAGAATACCCTGAAAAACTATCCTGTAATGCCCGACGTCGTACGGCTTAAATTTCCCTCCAAAATAATAAACCTACACATATTTTCCGAATGACATGTACAGGGGGTGGGTCTCGGAGACTAACACTCCAGCAGCAGATACCTACCATATACAGGAGCGATATGCAGAAAGGTGGGGAAAATTGACGACGTTTGGCAACTAAAAGGCTAACATATGACTCGGCTTCCCTCGGCACCTCACATTCAGACCCAAGAATGAGGTGGATTCTCGAACGTAGCCTAAGTATCTCGGCCGCGCTTTTATTGCAGCTGTACTTGTGGAGACTATGAAGTATCCTCACGGCCCCTATACCATCTTAGTTTACCGAGATATCAGACCACCCCAACACGGTCGCCATTTCGATTCTACCCATATTTCATTGCAAATAAGATTGAGCAAACAGACCATCTCCAGTAATAAAGTCGTTTCTTATTCATTAAAATTAATGCTTCCTCCCAATCCCTTACTGTGATTGTCTTAAAGTTACGTATACCGACGCAAAATTCATTATAATCCAAGTTTTCACAATATAACCTTGAATGGACAAGAGACATGAGGAATTCCAACTAACACCGATTTTTGTGGGACACACCCAATCAGATTTTGTTTTTTCTGTCTTGTTTCAGGCCAGATTATGAGTTTGTCACCCACAAAATTATATTAATTTACTTCTGTACAACACTTGGTTCAAATGAAACACTTTGAAACACTATCCAGATATAAGCGGAACATTTTATAGAAATAAAGACAGAAAAAAACAGAACAAGGCGCGATAATCAGACACAAATAAAGGAAAAATACAATTTCTAGATTCATGACGTCATAGCGACGAAACTGAAGCAGTTACCGGAAGTCTGATTACTCTATCTTTCAGGTGGATATCCAGAAGCAATACGTGAAGCCTTTCAGTATGATAAACCGCGAACTAAAGAAAATATGGCAGGGTAATCTCCCCTACCCCCATTTGGATTTAATGGTGTCATGACCGGATAACATCTATATCAATCCATGCGGAGGTCAAACGGGACTTAGTAGAAAGACGTATCTGGTCTAGAATTAAACGGTAGACACATACACTGCGAAAAAATTGTGTTGAAGCCATTTTATTACTAGAATTGTGTTGAAAATAACACAAATTGTGTAAGAATCAACACTAATTTGTATTGAACTCAACACAATTTTGTGTTGATATATTAAGTTTAACACAAAACCATGTTGATTTCAACACAAAACATTTTGTGTTGAAGCCATTTTAGCACAAAATTGTGTTAAAACAACACAACATTTTTCGCAGTGTATCTTTCAAGTATCATCAAGAATGGATTATTGCGAAAGAAACAGAGAAAATCGGAGGAAATATTTCCCAAAATTCATGAGACAAAGGCTTCTCGAGCTTATGACGTCACTATGACGTGGCTATATTAGCTAGAGAAATTTGGACTGGAATTTGGAATTTTCTGAAAGGTCATTATTCGGAGGTAAATTTGTGTAAGTTTCAGATCATGAAGCGCAGGGGTAATAAAAATATGAGGGCTGAAGTACCCCTACCCCCATTCCGGTTTTAAATTTTTCAAAACCAGTCAGCATCAAACAATTGCATGTAGCAACCTTAGGCACCACCGTAGATATCTACACCAGGTATTTAACTGACCGGGAGATGTTGATCTTCATGAAAAAGAAGTCAAACAAAATCTACGGGGGTGCTACGGAATGACCTGTTCTCGCGAGTGGCTACCGGACTATAAATAGGAAGTATGTATTGAAAATAGACTAAAAGGACGACAAAAAACTGATTTTCTGTTTTCTGACGTCATAGTGACGTCATCAGGGATTTTGTTAATTTATGTTTCCATAGACAAGGACCTAATTGTAATGTGGGGAAAATTTCAGTCCTCTAGCATCAAGAACGATAAAAATATTTGAGGAAAGATACCCGCCCCCCCCCCCCAATATTTGGGTTCAGAATGGGGGAGGTGTAGCGTTCCGAAAGTGTGCTATAACTACCCATAAGTTGCCGATCTGCGACTGTTATCACTTGTAGGTAATATCTACATAGAAATACCTTTCCAATGGACATGAATCGAATCTCCCATGCCAGGCGATACCAGCAGAATTTGAAAAAATCAATTTGAAAATTGTCAAAAAAGAGACAATACATTGTGCACTGGGTTATTACGTCGCTGTGACGTCACAAAATCATTATGTGACATGGTGTTTGCTTGTTTCAATAGAGGAGCACCTATGTCCGAAGTGTGCCAAGTTTTAGATCTCTGGAAGGAAACATAAGAAAAATATCCGAAGGACCATACCCCACCCCTCAAGTTTGGATTTAGAGCAGGGGAAGGGGCAGGGTTGAAAAGGCGTGGTATACTACCCTTAAGCTACCAACCAGCAACGGTTATCACTTAAGGATAAAATGTACAGACATATACCTCTTCAAAAAACATTACTAGAATTTGTCACCTGAGGTGGTACCAGTTTCGACTATGGCCCAGTTATGACCATGGGTTATATACTGTTATGCATGCATAGTGCATCGTGAAAGCGAGACCCGAGTCAGCCAGTTACCTGTATCAGTAAAATACAATACAAAGGTTGATTTCGGCTTCTATCGGCTGGGAAATCCGCTCTCAGCCATGTCAACCCACCAGAAGGAGGACAATTCCGGATTCCGGCTCATTCGGACCGATCCATGACTCTATCTGGGGTATTACGATTTCAATTGTGTTTCACTTACCAACGTAAGTCACTGAGCTACCGATCTCAAATAGCGAGAGAGAGAGAGAAAGCGAGCGAGAGAAAGAGAATTAAGGTTTAATGTCGCGTTCAGCAATATTTCAGGTATATAGCGAAATTTCAAATGGATAAGAAGTCAGGTAAATGACGATATAATTCAGATGAGAGACGGAAGATCCAACATTAATAATGGAGAGCGAATCAGACCAGTCGGACTCATGGTGATGTGAAAGGCCAGAAATCTCCAGAAATCCCGAGACAACCCATGATGTAGCCGTTTATCATTTCTGAATCTTGTTGGCGTGTATGTAAATATTCCCCGGCAGACTAAAGCTCTCTGCTGATCTTACATGTAGATGGCAAAATCAAACAAGTTATATGGGCTAACAGTTTCAGTCTGATTAGTCCTTGATTTCTTTTTTTTTTGTAAAGCGAAAAGTGTTTCTTTCCTGTTACCATTGTGACGGATTGTTTCTCGAAACTGATATTAAATTCCCATTTTGTGAATATTTAAACGTTTAATTTCCTGTTTTCCTGAAAAACCAAAGTGAATAATGTAACTCAAATAACAATTGAATGCAACTAGAGAACAGATTTCCTGTTATCACGGAAATGTTTTTTTCTTTAATAGAGATTTTACAATGGATTGGATTTTGTGAAATTTGTCGTTCTTCCTGACACTATTGTTACTTGTTTGCCAATGACGCGAGAGGTGTCCGGTTGTTCAAAGAAGCGAGTCAATCTGTTTATTACGGTTCTTACAAGAGCGTTAACTTTCAAAATTAGCATATTACTTTTAGAATGATAAAGGATTTCGAATGTTCGTTCCATCGCAATAAAGAATTTGTTCGACAGTATGCTGCACTTATTATCCATTACAACGGTTCTTAATCGAGCGTGGTCTTTCGACAGAAGCTGTTGTTTTCTGTTGTCGAATGTTTAGTCCCATCCAAGTCATGTTCATTTTCACTGCATTCGTCCATAGATTTGACCAGACAATGTAACGCTTAAATCAGCCAGCACGGCATGTAGACTGAGTGTAGGACGGTATGATCATCGTGCGTCGTGCCGCAATCAGATCGCACAAAACCAAATTTTCTCGAAGTTTAGTGCTGTTAAGGATCATCAGGACTTTTGACATTTTTGAAATTTTTTGCCAAGTCTAAATTTCTAAAAACGACCCTTATCATTATAATGACCGAATTTTATGACACAATGATACCATGAGACATGATATGACCAAAAAATGTATTTTTTGGGGGGAAATTTTTCCAATACCTTTGTGAAGCAAAAATGAAATGAAATGACAAAGAATTTCGTGAAGCGACTTTCAGGAAATAAATACTATAACAGGCCAGGAAAGCGATAAATAAAATGACTCAACTAAGTTTTGGAGGTTCTACGAGCGAAATTATTCATTTCGCCTGAAGCACGTGGCCGTACATCCATTCTCCACTCTGCATGTCATCACAAATGACCGCTGAAATCTCACCATTTTGCCCCCGACGTGACAACGAAATAAAGATAATTCAATAGAAAATAAACTATAGCAGATATCAATTTCAAATTTTCCACAAATACACAGTAAGATACGTACTTTTCAGCCCATCTGTTTAAATAGAGATAGAATTTAGCGCTTTCATTCCAGACAGTTCGGTATGTCTCAGACCATGCTTCTTTTCCAAACAAGGTGACCCATCACATCTCAATAATATTCATACGCCCATATAGGCATGTCGAAAATATCGTCAATATCATGTATAAACATCAAAGAAGCATCATAATTGAGCGAAATATGGTGATATTTAGCATCCAACATATAGTTTCGAAAGAAGAAAATAATTTCTGAAAATCTCTCTAGAGATCTACTTTTCGAGCCGCCTTACTCTAATATCCTGCCGCCTGCTTCTCGTGAAATCGCGCGAGATATGATATTTTGGTGAAACTGTTGAAAACAGATCATCTGTCTAATTACATCAAATTTAGACAACAAAGATGGTATTATAGTAAATTTCGGTGAGTAGCCCTCCCATCCGAATGGTTCGGCATTCCGATCGCATGTCCTGAAAGCGTTTGTCGATGAAAATGGGTGAGCGTAAACGTGTGTACATGAATGGCATTAACCCTCACGACCATGTCCCAACAACAACAACTTCATGAAACAACAACAGGTTGAATGACTGTCTTATTCAGACGGACTTTGATTGACAGGTGTTCAGTTTTGTGCGAAGGGTTAATGCATCGAGGCCGGAAAAAGTCCACCTGAGCAGGGAGAAATGTGAAGCGCCATTTTTCTGAACAATTCAGTTTGCTTGACCACTTCAAGGTCATTCTTGTTTGGCCTCACCGACGAGATGATTCAATTTTATTCGTGAGTTAAACAGTCACAACATTTCTTCGATTTCCAAATTTTACTTAAAAAATCCACTACATTTTTCATCAATTTTGTTCCACAAAGTCATTTTTTCGAATTATTTCAAAGAAATAGTCATATTTTCTTGTGTTTAATTGTGTTTCCTATCTTTCTGAGATGAAATAATGCACCCTTGATAATTTAGATAATATCGGTCCCCGGGCATATTGGGACCTGCCTATCAAGTCAATGGGGTGGGTGCATGTAAAATTAGGATTTTTTTCCGAAACTATAAAAAGCGGAATACGGACTTTACCCCTAAAATAGGGGAAAACACCTATCAACTCTAGCCAAAAGGGCTAATATCGTGCCCCGGGCTTTTCGGGGCCTGCCTATCAAGTCAATGGGGTGGGTGCATGTAAAATTAGGATTTTTTCCCGAAACTATAAAAAGCGGAACACGGACTTTACCCCTAAAATAGGGGAAAACACCTATCAACCCTAGTCAAAAGGGCTAATATCGGTCCCGGGCTTATTGGGACCTGCCTATCAAGTCAATGGGGTGGGTGCATGTAAAATTAGGATTTTTTTCCGAAAATATAAAAAGCGGAACACGGACTTTACCCCTACAATAGGGGTCTGTATTATACAATATAAGGGAAAATGCCTGCATGGGGTATGGGGATGGTCAATTTTTTTCGTGGGCTTTACTATGGCTTGTGGGGTCTCGTTTTTCTCGTTTCGCCAAGAAAATGACAATGGGAAGGGTCCCGGAGCGAATCGGTGAAATTTTTGGGAAAAGTCACCGAGGTCTGTATATAGGCTCATACTGGCTATATGGGGGGAGGGGTGGTCAATTTTTTTGTGGGTGTTACTATGGCTTGTGGGGTCTCGTTTTTCTCGTCTCACCAAGAAAAACACGATGGGAGGGGTCCCGGAGCGAATCGGTGAAATTTTTGGAAAAAGTCACCGAGGTCTGCATATAGGCCCATAGGCTGGCCATGGGGGGTATAGGTTCAACCTGGGAAATTCACACACGTTCATTGTGATATGGGTTGTGGGGTCTCGTTTTTCACGTCTCGTCATTTAGAACACAATGGGAGGGGTCCTGGAGCGAATCGGTGAAATTTTTGGGAAAAGTACCGGGTAGGCCTGTATATACACGTTCATTGTGAAATGCGTTGTCTGGATTTGTTTTTCACGTCTCGTCATTTAGAACACGATGGGAAGGGTCTCGGAGCGCAACGGTGAAATTTTTGGAAAAGTACCATATAGCCCCTATAGTCCCATACTGGCTATATGGGGGTATAGGTTCAACCTGGGAAATTCACATACGTTCATGTGATATGGGCTGTTTGGATTTGTTTTTCACGTCTCGTCATTTAGAACACGATGGGAAGGGTTTCGAAGCGAAACGATGAAATTTTTGGAAAAAGTTTACCGAGGCCTGGGTAAGCCCATAGGCCTATACTGCATGGCTATGGGGTATAGGGCCATACGGAGTGGACGTTTTGGGGTCTAGGTGAGCCCCTAATGATCCTATGGTGTCGTATGAGGTCTTATTTTGAAGCTCTCGTGGAGGAGCATCCGACTGCACTAATAGTTCGTCCGTTTTCAATATTCTGCGCATGCGCAGTCTGGCCCGTAGTATAGAAAGCAGGCATTTTGGGGGGAGGGGGGTATGTGGGTGTGTGTTTCGGGTAGAGATGGACCGCTATGGGTCCGAATGGGTCGTGGAAGGTGTCAAAGTGAAGCTTGTGTGGGGTAGAGTCAGAATGGCGTGTTTTTAAATGCAAGTCGCAACAATCTGCGCATGCGCAGTTGGTTGTAGTAAGTAAAGTGATCATTTTGGGGCAGTGCGGGAAGGTATTTGGTGCCGAGATGGATCATCCCTGGTCCGAATGCGTCCTGGGAGGTGTCATTTTGTAGCTCTCGCGGTGTAGACCCCGAATTGAGGGGTGTTCACGTCATCTGAGACGTCAGTGGTGACGTCATCAGTACGAGTAGTAGCCAAAGTGAACAATTTGGGGCAGGGAAGGAAGGTATTTGGGGTAGAGATGGACCATCCTTGGTCCGAATGCGTCCTGGGAGGTGTCATGTTGTAGCTCTCGGGGTGTACAGCCCCATTTGAGGGACGTTCCTGTTATCTGTGACGTCATCGGTGAAGTCATCAGTACGAGTAGTAGCGAAAGTGGGCATTTTAGGAAAGTGCAGGAAGGTATTTGGTGTAGAGGTGGACCCTCCTTGGTCCGAATGTGTCGTGTGGGGTGTCATTTTGTAGCTCTCGGGGTGTAGATCCCGACTGGAGGAATGTTCACAGCATCTTTGACGTCATCGGTGACGTCATCAGTACGAGTAGTAGCGCAAGTGGAAATTTTGGGGCAGTGAAGGAAGGTATTTGGTGTAGAGATGGACCATCCTTGGTCCGAATGCGTCCTGTGGGGTGTCATTGTCCTGTATTGTACCATATTTGTCCTGTATTATACAATATATGTTCTGTATTATACCAAATCTGTGCTGTATTATACAGTATCTGTCCTGTATTATATCAATCTGTGCTGTATTATACTATATCTGTCCTGTATTGTACCATATATGTCCTGTATTATACCAAATCTGTGCTGGGGGAGCCGCCCTGGGTATGTTTAGTATGTTCACAGCAAACAAATTGAAATATCAAACACCATGTTTTATTATTTAACGCACCGTCACATTAGGTACAAGTGTTTACTGAGCTCAAGTCAACGATCAGCATGTAGACATAGAGAGTATGTGCGGCATGTTATGGTATTCATCAGTGCACGGGTGACGCATTCAACCGATGGCGGTGGTCGGTCAGCTTGGTAAGGAAAAACGTGACATTGGTTACCCTCTCTACCACCCATTGTGTGTTGGGGCGTTGACGATGTGCCCATCTCAAGGCATCCACGGTGTCCAGTATCTCCAGCATCGTCTCTAGTGACCTCCGATTAATGATGGTGAACGGCTGGTCAGACACATAGATATTATTGCCGGGATAATAATACCGTAACTGGTCCGTCTTTTTGTGACATAAGATGTACCCGAAAGCGACATTCAATTTGAAGGCCGTAGTTTGATCTTTGAAGATGGCTTCCACGTAGCTGCGTAGACGGGTGCGGTTGGTCAGTGGGAAATTGTAAATATCTTGAATAGGGCCATGAGGGTGGAAACAGTGCCGTGTCATGGACCAATGGCGCCGATCGATGCCACTCACTGGATGGTTGTCCTGTAAGAGATCGCCCAGAAAATGTTCGATGTTGTCAGGCGTATGACTCGAAACCGTAACGCTGGGGTCCGGCTGGATATCCAGCTCTTCTGAACTGTGGGTATAGGTCGCTTCCCGAAAAGACACGGAGGTGGCCGAAGAGACACGGAGGTGCCCGAAGATGTCACGGAGGTCACCGAAGATGTCACGGAGGTGCCCGAAGAGACATGGACGTCACCGAAGATGTCACGGAGATCACCGAAGAGACACGGAGGTGCCCGAACATGATACCAGCTAGCGTGCTATAAAAGGGAAGCGGCCTGGCCGTTTCATCAGACACTCTGTCAACCACCAAGATGTTCACTTGTACTACGTGCTCGAAATCATTCACTCGTCTGCACGACTTGCGCCGCCATGGGGCTACCAAGCACGAAGGAACCGCCCGGTATAGCTGTACGATATGTATACTGTCGTTTCAGCGCCCGGATCATTTACAGCGCCACACGCGTGCACGCCATGAAGTACCCAAGCGTCCATGCGAAGAATGTGGTCGGCTTTTCAAACTGACCAGTCAGTTGTTGCGACACCAACGCACACGACACCCTGTTCCGCAGCCACGTTTGCAGGTAGAAGAGCCCGTAGGCATCAATATCGAGACAGGGGGAACTCCCACCCATCGAACGAGGGCCGATCATGATGTCGCCCTAATTCAACAGTCAAATTCCGACGACAAGACCTTGGGCCAGATTTTGTACGACGTGAAGGGCAAAGTACACTTCGTGGACGAACCCATAAATGTTCCTAGCGATCTGTTACACGAAGACCATCCAATGAGTGACATCTATCGGCGCCATTGGCCCATGATCCGGCACTGTTTCTACCGTCATCGCCCTATTCAAGATATCTACAATTTCCGACTGACCGACCTCGCCCGTCTACGCAGCTACGTGGAAGCCATCTTCAACGATCAAACTACGGCCTTCAAGTTGAATCTGGCGTTTGGTTATGTGCTACAGCATAAGGACACAGACCAAGCCCGATATTTTTACCCGAGCAGTAACATCCGGGTATTTGACCAACCGTTTACCATCATTAACCGTGCGTCGCTAGAGACGATGCTGGAGAAACTGGACACCGTGGATCCCTTGGAATGGGCCCAACAACAACGCCCCACACACAATGGGTCGTAGAGAGGGTGACCAATGTTACGTTTTTCGTTACCAAGCTGACCGACCACCCCCTGAATGCGTCACTCATGCACTGATGAATACCATAACATGCCGTACATACTCTATATGTCTACATGCTGATCGTTGACGGTACGGAGGTGACCGAAGAGACACGGAGATGACCGAAGATGTCACGGAGGTTACCGGAGAGACACGGAGGTGCCCAAAGAGTCACGGACGTCACCGAAAAGACACGGAGGTGACCGATGAGACACGGAGGTGCCAGAAGAGACACGGAGGTTACCGAAGAGGTCACGGCTCGGCCCTCGACTTGGGGATAGTTGAACTGAGTGTGCTAAAAATAGATCACCAGCTAGCGTGCTATAAAAGGGAAGCGGCCTGGCCGTTTCATCAGACCCTCTGTCAACCACCAAGATGTTCACTTGCACAACTTGCCAGAAGCAGTTTACTCGTCTAGATAATTTACGACGCCACGAGGCCTCCACCCACAACGATGGACTGTATACTTGTATAACCTGCGCAGGGTCATTTAATCGGGAAGATGCTTTACTGCGCCACGAGCGTTCAATTCATGGGCCACCCAAGCGTCCATGCGAGGATTGTGGTCAACTCTTCAAACGACGCAGTCAGTTGCTGCGACACCAACGTTTGATTCATGCCCCGGTACCATGGCATGAGCGACAACTTCCTACTGAAGAGGAGCCGCGGAAGGTCAGCCCCAGTGAAGATAAGCCCGGGGAGACGAACGCCACTGGTAATGCGATGAAGGAGAGCCCGCCTATACCCACAGTTCAGAAGAGCCTGGATATCCAGCCGGACCCCAGCGTTACGGTTTCGAGTCATACGCCTGACAACATCGAACATTTTCTGGGCGATCTCTTACAGGACAACCATCCAGTGAGTGACATCGATCGGCGCCATTGGTCCATGACACGGCACTGTTTCCACCCTCATGGCCCTATTCAAGATATTTACAATTTCCCACTGACCAACCGCACCCGTCTACGCAGCTACGTGGAAGCCATCTTCAAAGATCAAACTACGGCCTTCAAATTGAATGTCGCTTTCGGGTACATCTTACGTCACAAAAAGACGGGCCAGTTACGGTATTATTATCCCGGCAATAATATCTATGTGTCTGACCAGCCGTTCACCATCATTAACCGGAGGTCACTAGAGACGATGCTGGAGATACTGGACACCGTGGATGCCTTGAGATGGGCACATCGTCAACGCCCCAACATACAATGGGTGGTAGAGAGGGTAACCAATGTCACGTTTTTCCTTACCAAGCTGACCGACCACCGCCATCGGTTGAATGCGTCACCCGTGCACTGATGAATACCATAACATGCCGCACATACTCTCTATGTCTACATGCTGATCGTTGACTTGAGCTCAGTAAACACTTGTACCTAATGTGACGGTGCGTTAAATAATAAAACATGGTGTTTGGTATTTCAATTTGTTTTGCTGTGAACATACTAAACATACCCAGGGCGGCACCCCCAGCCTGGGTATGATGTAACATTGGGGATAATAAACTATATAAACATTGCTGAACTTGTTGTTATTCACGACAACCGCTATCCGATTGTATAATACAGAACATATAATGTATAATACAGGACATATATGGTACAATACAGGAAACCTGTGGTATAATACAGCACAGATTTGGTATAATACAGGGCAGATACTGTATAATACAGCACAGATTTGGTATAATACAGAACATATATTGTATAATACAGGACAAATATGGTACAATACAGGACAATGACACCCCACAGGACGCATTCGGACCAAGGATGGTCCATCTCTACACCAAATACCTTCCTTCACTGCCCCAAAATTCCCACTTTCGCTACTACTCGTGCTGATGACGTCACCGATGACGTCAAAGATGCTGTGAACATTCCTCAAATCGAGGTCTACACCCCGAGAGCTACAAAATGACACCCCACACGACACATTCGGACCAAGGAGGGTCCATCTCTACCCCAAATACCTTCCTGCACTTTCCTAAAATGCCCACTGTCGCTACTACTCGTACTGTTGACGTCACCGATGACGTCACAGATAACGGGAACATCCCTCAAATGGGGTTGTACACCGCGAGAGCTACAACATGACACCTCCCAGGACGCATTCGGACCAAGGATGGTCCATCTCTACCCCAAATACCTTCCTTCCCTGCCCCAAAATGTTCACTTTGGCTACTACTCGTACTGATGACGTCATCAATGACGTCACAGATGACGTGAACATCCCTCAATTCGGGGTCCACGCCCCGAGAGCTACAAAATGACACCTCCCAGGGCGCATTCGGACCAGGGATGGTCCATCCCGACACCAAATATCTTCCCGCACTGCCCCAAAATGGCCACTTTACTTACTACAACCAACTGCGCATGCGCAGATTGACGCGACTTGCATTTAAAAACACGCCATTCTGACTCTACCCGACACAAGCTTCACTTTGACACCTTCCACGACCCATTCGGACCCATAGCGGTCCATCTCTACCCCAAACACACACCCACATACCCCCGCAAAATGGCTGCTTTCTATACTACGGGCCAGACTGCGCATGCGCAGAATATTGAAAACGGACGAACTATTAGTGTAGTCGGATGCTCCTCCACGAGAGCTTCAAAATAAGACCTCATACGACACCATAGGATCATTAGGGGCTCACCTAGACCCCCAAACGTCCACCCCGTATGGGCCTATACCCCATAGCCATGCAGTATAGGCCTATGGGTTTACCCAGGCCTCGGTGAACTTTTCTCAAAAAGTTCATCGTTTCGCTTCGAAACCCTTCCCATCGTGTTCTAAATGACGAGACGTGAAAAACAAATCCAAACAGCCTATATCACAATGAACGTATGTGAATTTCCCAGGTTGAACCTATACCCCCATATAGCCAGTGTGGGACTATATGGGCTATATGGTACTTTTCCAAAAATTTCACCGTTGCGCTCCAAGACCCTTCCTATCGTGTTCTAAATGACGAGACGTGAAAAACAAATCCAAACAACCCATTTCACAATGAACGTGTGTGAAGTTCCCAGGTTGAACCTATATACAGGCCTACCCGGTACTTTTCCCAAAAATTTCACCGATTCGCTCCGGGACCCCTCCCATTGTGTTCTAAATGACGAGACGTGAAAAGCGAGACCCCACAACCCATATCACAATGAACGTGTGTGAATTTCCCAGGTTGAACCTATACCCCCCATGGCCAGCCTATAGGCCTATATGCAGACCTCGGTGACTTTTTCCAAAAATTTCACCGATTCGCTGCGGGACCCCTCCCATCGTGTTTTTCTTGGTGAGACGAGAAAAACGAGACCCCACAAGCTATAGTAAAGCCCACGAAAAAAATTGACCACCCCTCCCCCCCCCCATATAGCCAGTATGAGCCTATATACAGACCTCGGTGACTTTTCCCAAAAATTTCACCGAATCGCTCCGGGACCCTTCCCATTGTCATTTTCTTGGCGAAACGAGAAAAACGAGATCCCACAAGCCATAGTAAAGCCCACGAAAAAAATTGACCATCCCCATACCCCATACAGGCATTTTCCCTTATATTGTATAATACAGACCCCTATTGTAGCGGTAAAGTCCGTGTTCCGCTTTTTATAGTTTCGGGAAAAAATCCTAATTTTACATGCACCCACCCATTGACTTGATAGGCAGGCCCCGATAAGCCCGGGGACCGATATTAGCCCTTTTGGCTAGAGTTGATAGGTGTTTTCCTCTATTTTAGGGGTAAAGTCCGTATTCCGCTTTTTATAGTTTCGGGAAAAAATCCTAATTTTACATGCACCCACCCCATTGACTTGATAGGCAGGTCCCAATAAGCCCGGGACCGATATTAGCCCTTTTGACTAGGGTTGATAGGTGTTTTCCCCTATTTTAGGGGTAAAGTCCGTGTTCCGCTTTTTATAGTTTCGGGAAAAAATCCTAATTTTACATGCACCCACCCATGACTGGATGCCCCTTCACGAATGCTTCACTTTGATACCTCACTCGACCCAATCGGACCATGCAGCGTATTTCAAGTCTGGGGACTACTTTTTCTCCGCGGAAGCTTTTTCCCGCGACCGCATCACCGCCAGACCGCATCACCGCGGAAGAACACATGCCCAGGGGCCCTTTGCCGGAGCTATAGTCACCCAGAGTTACCACCCCCTAGATTGGAACTCTTCTGTGCTGGAGGTAGTTTTTGGTCTCTTGAGCTGGTGGCGCCCCCTCCACGTGACCTCCCCCGGCAAAATAATGGCCTTCGTCCCGTCTCCCTACTACTATGGTCTTTCAGCAGAAGCTGTTGTCTTTTGTTGTCGAATGTTTAGTCCCACCCAAGTGATGTTCGTTTCCACCGCATTCGTTCATGGAGTTGACCAAACAATGGAACACTTAAATCAGCGAGCACGGCATGCAGTGTGACGTCAAATTTAACTCTTCTGCCTTTTCAAAGAATGAGTGTATGACGGTATGATCGCTTGTTTCGAGCCGCAATCAGAAAGCAAATTTACTCGAATTGTAGTGCTGTTAATTGTTGCGTTTTATACTATTCTGTTTTCTGTTGAAATACATTGTAGTGTAGAACGGGAATGGAGCAATGCTGGACAAAGACTTTGCTGCCTTGAAATGAACATTCGACGATGGGTCTAAAAGTAAACGCCTATCATTGAAAGCCCACGCTCAAATACGAACCGTAATATTGCGAATGTTTTGTGTTACCAGTACATGCAGTGCAGTAGACAAAAAAAACATCGGTATTTCGTCTTTCTAAACCAAAATCATGTAATAATGTTCCGTCTTTTACTAACGAATTAGTATAGCGACCTCAATTGAGCATGAAAAATGGCAAAACGGATAATTCTTTACAGTATAAAACAATTGCAACCAATAGTATTTTTATCCCGAGAATAGAAACAATTTATCATTATCACTATACGCAGCATATACTGGCTTGCTGAAACCAATGCCCGATGACCTAACTATACTATGAAATTGAATTGTATTTACTAAAGGTCATGGAATGAGTGCAACTTCCCTATATTACCTCTCCTTCCTATTGATAAAATATATTACACATGCCCTTGGTATATTCAATACTGTATTACGTGATCAATAGACAAGAAATCTCTATTTTGCACATTTTCAAGGCAAGGATGAGCCGAGATGCAGTGCATATTACCACACATGGAATTTAAATGATTTTAGAAACGAAAGAACTCGGTGATTCTAATCAGCAAGGGCTGATCGAACAGATGCTCCTTGCAATTTTTCGCTTGACGAGTTGGCCAGGCAAGGAAATGGAATCTAAAATACAACGCTTCTCTGTCCGGATCGCTATATAACACCATACCAACTGTCTCCATACGATGAACATGGTCTGTCTCCACATTTCGTGTGACATGCTGACTCACACGTATAGGTTGAATTATGCTTCTTCCTATGCTGCAACATCGAATCACGTCTTTATTCTTTTATAACACACATAAATTTAACACAACATGCACGATTTACTGTTCGAAGTAAAACAGAAATCCGTTATCCAATGCACGCTCTACGTCTGTGCTTTCACATGTAATACATCCGAAATTCTCATATCGGAATATTTCAAGAATATCAATGTCAGACAGCCTGTTGTAAGAGCTACTGCATTCTATTGTCCCATTGGGTCATGGTTGATATAAAAATATAGATATCAGGCCATGGTTAATTATTGGCTACCATGCAGCTTGCATAAGTTGTTTCTCCATGCCGATAAGGGCCTTCTTTATCTTGGCTTATCCCATATACAAATAATATATTCCCGTTTATCTTTCAGATACAAGATTGTGTCTTGGGAAGTCGGTTGTATCTGGGATTATAAAAATCGAAATACAAACATCCACACTTGAGGGCATCTATGTAAATAAATGCAAATAGTGGCCTCTCCCATTGATAAGCAATAAATCTCCCCAGTACGTGAAATTAACCTTGTGTCAAATGACCCAATTTACCCAAGTGCATGTCACCAAATTTTGTCTCCCTGTAGAGATGATCCTGGAGATCAAATGTCAAAATCAGTCATATTCTTCAAGGACATCAAAGTGTTCCTAAATTTTCGAAGAATCAACTTTGTAGCTTGTAGTCCTGTAAACGAGAGTTCCTGAAGGATCTTGGCGCCCACCATTGTCCGATAATTTTAAGCTAATGATAAGAGGATCTTTTTGTCCATTGTTACTAAGAACAAACGATTGATTTGTAATTTTGTTTGCGGAATTTCGAGTCTGAGCGAAAAAGATCGAAAAAGGGAAACTGGAAAACACCGAAATATTATCTTTATAAATTTCAGGATTTTCAAGATTTCTAGAAACTGTACTATCTTGATGTCGGTGGTTATATTACAAGTGAAATGAGCAAAGTTAGTCTGAAAGTGAATGTCCGGAGGAGCCTTCGTCTTCGTTTTGTAGTATTTTTTCTTTTTTTTTGCACGTGTCATCATTGGGTACTGGAAGCGAAGACAAACCTCTTTGACACTTTGGCATGAGCTATGAAACATACCCAAGATTTTATAATTAGGAATGAATGCTAATTCTGTTCTGTTTACTGGGCTAGTTTGAGATATCTCTTTCAGATACCATGCTCGAAAATAGCAAGATGGTACACAACTTAATACTGAACAGATCATGTCTGTGCAGTAATGTTGAGACTTTGAAAGTGTCTGAATCCTAATTATCTCCCTTGGATCGATACACGCAGTAGTCTACATTTGTCGAGTTGTGACGTTGCATCACAAGAGTGACTTCCTTTCGTGTAGCCGACCTGTCGACGGACGAAACGTTTGGGCAGTTCACTTGCAACGGCATGGACTAAAGTAAACTGATTTAAAATTTGAAGAAATACATTTTAATTCGAAATCATTTGAACTCCTTGATATGAAAGGTGAAGGTATGGATATTCCAAAACTCAATATATAGAATATGCCCCACCGTATTGTACAACTACGCCCCATGTGGGACCTGTGTACCAAATTTCAGGAAGATCCATGGAGTAGTTCCTCTGAATTCACGATAACAATGTTTCAAGGGGGAATTCAAGATGGCCATATTGGATTTTGGGATATGGGCTAGAAAGGTATCTTGCACAACTAGACCACAAGGGGAAGCTGTGTACCAAATTTGACAAAGATCCGTGCAGTACACAATAAAAATAATTCAAGGGGAAATTCAAGATGGCCACCTGGTGGCCATAATGGATTTTCGAATCGGACCAAAAAAGATATCTTGCGCAACTGGACCACAAGGGGAACATGTGTACCAAATTTGAGAAAGATGCATGCAGTACTTCCTGAGAAATCACGATAACAACGTTTCATGGGGAAATACAAAATGGCCATCTGGTGGGCATATTACATTTTCGAATCGGACCGCATAAAGGTATCGTGCACAACTAGACCATAAGGGGAACCTGTGTACCAAATTTGAGAGAGATCCACGCAATACTTCTGGAGAAATCACGATAAAGTTTCATGGGGAAATCGAAGATGGCCGCCTGGTGGCCATATCGGATTTTCGATTCGGACCAGAAAAGGCATCCTGCACAACTAGACACCAAGGGGAACCAGTGTACCAAATTTGACAAAGATCCATGCAGTAGTTCCTGAGAATTCACGATAACAAAATTTCACGGGGAAATTCAAAATGGTCGCCTGATGGCCATATTGGATTTTCGAATCGGGCCAAAATCACGATAACAACGTTTCATTGAGAAATTCAAAATGGCCACCTGGTGGGCATATTACATTTTCGGATCGGACCGAAAAAGGTATCGTGCACAACTGGACCCCAAGGGGAACCTGTGTACCAAATTTGAGAAAGATCCACGCAGTACTTCTGGAGAAATCACGATAAAGTTTCATGGGGAAATCCAAGATGGCCGCCTGGTGGCCATATTGGATTTTCGAATCCGACCAGAAAAGGTATCTTGCACAACTAGACCCCAAGGGGAACTTGTGTACCAAATTGATAAAGATCCATGCAGTTGTTCCTGAAAAATAGCAATAACAAAGTTTCATGAGGAAATCCAAGATGGCCGCCTGGTGGCCAAATTTGAGAAAGATCCATGGAGTACTTCATGAGAAATCACGATAACAAAGTTTCATGGGGAAATTCAAAATGGCCACCTGGTGGGCATATTACATTTTCGGATCGGACCAGAAAAGGTATCTTGCACAACTAGAACCCAAGGGGAACCTGTGTACCAAATTTGAAAAAAAGATCCATGAAGTAGTTCCTGAGAATTCGCGATAACAAGGGTTCATGGGGATATCCAAGATGGCCGCCTTGTGGCCATATTTGATTTTCGAATCGGACCAGAAAAAGTATCTTTTACCCCACAACTAGACCCCAAGGGAAACCTGTGTACCACATTTGAGAAAGATCCATGCAGTAGTTCCTGAGAAATCGCGATAACAAGAATTGTTTACGGACGGTGAACTTTGACGGAAACTTCCCGGTGATGAATGCTATGGAACCTCATGAAGCATTTAATATTTGTCCATCGGACATGAGGATAAATGGAGATGAAGCCGAAAATCATCACATCTGGGGACATGCCACTGAAGTTCGAACAGCGTAGTCTGTCCATTTTAATTAGTCGTCTACTTTTAAAGAGCTTCTCTAAAATAATTAAATAAACTCTGCATAAATTTTCTTTTTTGCATTGTATAGAACAAAATAACTCTACAAAATGACTAGATTCTGTGTTAATTGTGACGATTTTAATTAACGTCACAAAACATTGTTCCAGAAACTTATAAAACAGGGCTATTCTACCAAACGCCTCCACTCAAAGTTCCTCAAATTTGGCGATACATATCGCATGCTAATAGCAAAATACGAACGTAGCGTGCAAGATCTATGGCGCTAAGTTTCGTAACTTGTGTCTAATTCTGCTTAACCCGGGGCTAGGGGCCGTATGAACCTCATGGTACTCATATGATCAGTCACAATCAAAGCGTGACTGAGATACATCATTCTTTAGATGACGACTTTACAACGAATATTATGGATTAAGAATACTGATCAGCGATACGGATTTGATATTTTTGGAACATCATGATGTCTTGCCGGCATCATTGAAAACTGTTGACCTACATTTATGTATACTATGATTGTCTTTTTGAATTTGGTGCTTGTACTGTTATATGGAATATGGAATAGGTCTTTGGATTATGGACGCGGATATTCTCTAATGGACGACGGCTGAATTATGAATGACGGACTAGACGCTTGTAATTACCATTATTACGTGATATCGATAATATATCACGCTTGAAATAACGTTAGAATTTTCTCCATATAAAACTGCAGTATTGTTGTTTCATGTACCAGGTCTCAATTACAAAGGGAGACGTCATAATACATTCATGCCTAATGTCACAAAGGTCATTGATGCCTTATATGGTGATAACAGGCAGTCCGTTGGAGTGTTGCTTATATCCAATGCCCAGTGAAATTGCCTAAGGATAAACCGCACACACCTCTATGGCCGTACATGGCATTGTTGACCTTTGTGCTAGTAAACACGAATACATTATGACGTCTCCCTATGTGATTTAGCCCAGATTTCAGTTTGTTCTACACGATGCCAAAAAGAAAATGTATGCAGAGTTAACTATTGATTTTCTGACAAGCTCCAAAGTAGACGACTAATTAAAATGGACAGGCTTTAGGTTAGATGGACATACGTGCTATCGAATGCACATTTCTACCACCCAGACAGGCCTACTCCCCTTTCCCCACAGAGAAATTCCTCGCGTCCTCAGAACAAATCTGTAGTTTTCGAATACGGAAATTCGCGAGAAAATGGCTAAAAACGATTTTAAGTGAATGTTAAAAGGAACTAATTATTTTCCCTATCCCTGACCATGCTAAATGACATAATTGCATCGAAAGGAATCTAGTTTATTGAAACCGGATAATGTGTTTACTCACAACAGGTCAGTGCCTGCACCATAGATAACACGGTGTCGACCAGTCCCAATTGGACTGAAACCAGGCCGAGCGAGGTGATCATATTTACTATTTCCAGGATGAAGACAATACTGAAGTTCCATTGACCGTAAATAATGTCAGAATTCGTTAGTTACTATTTCGGCCTCAGTCCCAGGATTTCAGTCACCATCACCTTATCTGAATATCAACCAATCGTAGCGCTATCTTGCCTCAAAAATCCGAACAGATAAGGATTATAGTTACCCGACAGGCTGAATCGGTGAAATAGTTCCTTTTTATCTCCAGGAAATCAACGTGGTTTTGTGTTTAAGTTCATATATCAACGCAACATTGTGTTGAGTTCTACATTAGAAAAAGAATCGATTGAGCATTTGTTTTTATTTTGCCCTGTTGTACAAAAATTATGGTTCGATTTGCAGATATGGCTGAATGAAACAGTAAAAATTCGCGGTGATCTCTCAAAACTTAATATAATAGCAGGTTGGGGTAGACATCAGCACTTCCTAAATACTCTGATGTTGGTATCAAAACGATATATATACAACAATAAATTTAAGAATTCCACGTTAAACTTCAATATACATCTAAACAAAATTCAGCACCAGTACCAAATTGAGAAGACATTATCCTCCATAAATGACACTGAAGAACTATTTGCTATGAAATGGATTTCAGTTAAAGACCACTTTGAATAAATGGACTTTGACTGACGCCGTCGACATAATCTTTATCTATCATCGTTTACCAAAAATGGGCAACTACTTCTTTTCTAACTCAAGATATCAAATTTCATATTAAATATTTACTTGTTTATATCTTCACCAGTTTGTTTGATGAAAACACATTTTTGCTTTATATAAATATTTCCTATATGTATACTGAATTATATATTATATTTGCATCTTTCTACGTGGAGACGCTATCCCAGTGTAATATATCTGTTGATAATATTTAGTTAAACATTGAAAACTGTTCATATAGAATGGATAAACCGATATTAATGCATGTATATAATCTTAAAATACTATTGTATGTATTCTATTGAGAGACACCACTTCAGAAATTCCATTGTATGTGTGTTATATGTATTGTTGTGTACATGTGTTGTGCGTACTTGTATGCACGATTTCGTATCGTGTAACGTCATGTTTGGTAATGTAGTATGTATGTTTATATGTATATATATTTTCATTGCATTAATAAAAAAAAAGAAGAAAAAAAAAGAGTTCTACACAGAATCAGTGTTGATTCTATAACAATTTGTCTTATTTTCAACACAATTCTCGTGCTAAAATGTCTTCAACACATTTTTGTCGCAGTGTATGTATACAACGATTCTAAATTCCCAGAGCCGTGAATCTACCTAGTATAATCCGTGGCGTGTCCGACTCCTCCTCCACCTCCTCCCACTCCGCTTTACTCACTGCACAGCGGGTCGCATAGGTGTGGCGCGGGATAGGGTGGGGCGAGAGACCTGGGGTTTTCACTACCTGAGATTCCATGGGCCAAGCTTGCACCCTCCTCCTCCTACTCCGCTTTACTCACCGCACAGCGGGTCGCATAGGTGTGGCGAGGGATAGGGTGGGGCGAGAGACCTGGGGTTTTCACTACCTGAAATTTCATGGGCCAGGCTTGCACCCTACAGTGGAATGGGTCGACTGCGCATGCGCGATGAGTAGTATAGAAAGGGCACGCGATCTCCCTATAATTATAACAAATCACGAAACAATTGTGTGGACAGTATCCGAGCTCCAGTCAGTGTTTTGTGAATACAAAAACTTCGAGGTACATATAGTCACACAGAAAACTTTAGTTATGTCTCTCAATAGGTACAACAGGGTTGATTAGTGGTACAAACCTGTATATTACACGTACAATATAGTCACACGTTCAACATTACAATGGTGGTAGCACTGTGTTCATCTTGTACTGGTATACACACCAATTGGATATGCAAGTAAATTGCTGCTTATAGACGCTGTACATGTAGTACTACGGCCTTTTTTCACTTTGGCAGATTTCATTTCTTGCGAAAAGATTACAGACCAGATATGTATTTGAATGATGGGCCAAATAAAAAAATGTTATGAAAAAAAACAACAGCAACATATTGGTTTCTTTTCAAATGTGTCTTGTGTGTTTGTCGGGTTCAACAAGACTAATTAACTGTATATACCCATATATTACACGTACGATATAAGTCACCGAGTCAGCACTTATTGCCTTTTTTCAGTGTATCTCAAGTTCTTGTGTTCGTCAAGTTCAAGAAGGTTCCGTGGTTTTGCACACCCATATTCCATGTTCGATATAGTGACACAGAGAACCTTACGTTGCTTCGTTCCAGTGTATTTGTATGTTCGTGAATTCATATGTTCGCACCAGTATTCCTGGGGCGAGCACTGCTACGGTCATATGGATATATTTTTTTTCTACTGGCGAATTCTCCAGAAAACACAGCTTAGTCTCCATTTAATTAGGTTTGTTGTCGTCGCTGTGTTCTTCGATATGGTTCACCTTAGTTCTTACCCACCCGTTTGCCAAGACGATATTTCCAGAGATACCCGTGAGAACACAGGGGGCAAAATATATCTCTTCTTCTTCAGCGTGTCTCTTTGTCGGCGTGTTCCTTCATATGCTTGGTGAGGTGTGATCTATAGTTACTTCCATAATCACATTCAGAACACATGTAGGCCTTTATACCGGTGTGTTCGCTCATATGACGAATTATGAGCGTATGTTATTCCACATTCAGTACACACGTACGGTTTCTCTCCAGTGTGGTTTCTAATATGGACAACAAGGTCAGCTCTCCGAGCACTGCAGAAAACACAATCGGAACATCTGTGTGACTTTTCTCCGGTATGTGTTGGCATATGCCCGACAAGCAGAAACTGACGAGAACATCTATAATCACACATGGAACACTTGTACGGTTTCTCTCCAGTGTGTGTTCGGAGATGTAAGGCGAGGTCAGCTTTCCGTAGACAACGATAGTCGCAAAAGGAGCATCTGTGTGGTTTTTCTCCTGTGTGCATTTTCATGTGTGTAATAAGTTGACATTTTGAGACGGACTTGAGAGCACACACGGAACAGCTGTATGGCCTTTCCCCAGTATGTGTTCTCATATGAGAAACAACCTGAGATTGGAAGGCAAATTTGTTGTCACATATGGAACACTTATATGGCTTCTCCCCAGTATGTGTTCTCATGTGCGCAGCGAGATCCCATTTCTTCACACAACTATAATTGCACATGGAACAGTTGTTCGGTTTTAGACCATTGTGTCTTTTCATGTGAATGATAATATCCGATTGTTGAGCACATCTGTGATCGCACAAAGTGCATTTATATGGCTTTTCTCCAGTGTGTGTTCTCGTGTGATAGACGAGACTTGATTTTCGGGCACACGTGAAACCACAAACAGAACATTTGTAAGGAGTTTTCCCCGCGTGTGTTATTTCATGACTGGCGAGATTGGATTTGTGTGCACCCCTGTAATCGCACTTAGAACATTTGTATGGTTTTACACCTGTGTGTGTACTCATATGTTTATTGATGCCATCTTTCCGGGCGCATCTAAAATCACAAAGGGAACACTTGTGAGATTTTTCTCCTGTGTGCGACATTCTATGCAAATAAAGACCATATTTTGAGGTATAACAGTAATCACAAAACGAGCATTTGTATGGTTTCTCTCCAGTGTGTATTCTCATATGGTTAACAAGTCTGGTCTTCCAGAGTACACGTAACATTACAAATGAAACACTCAAATGGCTTCTCTCCAGTGTGCTTCCTTCCATGTTTAACAAGCTCTGATCTCCCAGTGCATCTATAATCACATTGAGAACACTTATATGACTTTTCTGCTGTGTGCGCCCGTTTATACATCCCAAGGCCAGACGTGACAAAGTTAGGATCACTGATTGAACACTGGAGAAGTTTTTCAGCCTTGTGTTTTATCAAAGGCTTCACATACATGTCTTCTATGTCAGCCGTAAATTCACAAGATGGACCTTTGTTTGACGCTACCCCAGTCTCTGAATTCGAAGACCAAAAATTAAAGCTTCCCGCTATTTCACCCATTCGCATCATTTCTTCAGTATTTTCTGCATCATCTCCAGTTTGTAGATTTCTAATGGACGTTGTTTTAGGTTGATATAGGGTATCCAAGTCCGGCATTTCATGAAGGCTTACACCCAGGATAGATGACAGAGGATGCGTCTCAGCAGCGTCAGCTTTCATCTGCAGGGTGACAAGATCATCGTTATTAATAATTGTGCCGAAATGATTGGTAGCCAATTGGAGAAGAACATACATATTACACAGGATTAATGGCATGTTCGTATAGATAGATGGCTATTTCGAGTTTGAGAACATATGTGAGGTCAAGACTGAGTAAATTGTTCAACCCGCCGTCAGATGGCGCTCATCTCTCACTCCGTTACTGTGCTGCTATCAAGACATTTTCAAAAGAAAAAA
Source organism: Hanleya hanleyi (assembly GCA_036873755.1). Lineage (NCBI taxonomy): Eukaryota > Metazoa > Mollusca > Polyplacophora > Lepidopleurida > Hanleyidae > Hanleya > Hanleya hanleyi. The sequence continues at coordinate 27,312 of JAVTVY010042098.1, forward strand.
AAGGAAAAGTTTAATCTTTAATCTACAACTGAATGAAGAACAATTTATTTCGTCTACAATACGTAACTTAATGATGAACACAAATCAATTGTCGTCGCATAGTTTAATGCGATTGAGCGCACAACCGTGATCAGATACAGTTCGTGTACTATTGTGCGAGGGGGGGGGGGGGGGGGGTCGGAAAAACGTTCATCACGTGACTTGGCCAATTCGAATCTTGTGGCGATAAAGAAGTCTCGAGAGGAGGGGGCAGCGAAATTTTTAAATAGCGGCCTATCGGTACGGACTTCTGCGCTTAAACTCTAATCATGCTAATTGTGCATCGATCTGGGTAAAACAAATATTCCGTGCTGTTATATTTGAGTGTCATCGTGCATACGAAAAGGTGGTGCAGTGGTCTGGAACAATAGTTTCATAATCGTACCTAGACGAGTACAGAAGGCCAACCACCTACATGTACCTCGCAGGAATGTTTAACGACGAAGAACATTTTAATCATGAGCAGAGCGGACAGCCCCCCTCACTCGCCCGCTCAAATAATCTGACCACAAACTTTTTTCATATTTAAATGTTCTAAGCGTTGCTTTTATATTCAGGAATTACAGACAGCAGAATAAGAAGAACGTCCATTCGGAAGTGAATGCTTCCGCTATAGATCCAATAAAAAAACATGACCATTCTTAATAAGAATTCAGTTGTGCTGCAAACCAGACACTAAGTGGTTTGTGACTTGATAACACGACTTGGGTACAACGTAAACGTGTTGATTTTCATTGGAAGCAGAGTAAGTCCAAATACCAGCAATTTTAGCAAACTTTCAACGTTTCCAGTCAAAACTGTAGGATTTTCGGTGGGTCTTCTCATATGAGCAACCAGGCTGGCTTTTCGAGTAGATGTTACATTACAAATGCATGAATGTTAACCTTTGAGGATCCTGCCTTTATCGGATCACAAGGAGAGTAGCCTGTACTGTAAGGTACATGTTCTTGGTCGGGTAAGTAATGCGCTGCAGGTTCGTCAAGAGTTGTTGGCAAATATTCCACCGGGTGGATCCTCATCAGGTATAGATACTTGATCTATATTTCCTACTGACATATTCTATCTGACTTGACTGTCACTGTGCTGAATGCAAGTATGGGTTATCTTCTCCTTGCCACTCGGTTATTTCTTTCCTCTCCTGTGTTGTACCGGAAGAACCACGGAGGTGTGGCCCTGAAAGAACAAACGACATTATGACCATGGCGAGTGGAGTATCTCCCTATAGAATCAACATCGCGAGGGAACTATCTCCCTGTCTGAGCAATGGCAGTACCGTACTAGTATTGTAGTGTTTTCATGTGGGCTTCAATATTTTGGGGAGGGAATCATATATAATCAAGGGATGGGGTTATTATTATTATTGTTATTATTATTTATTTATTTATTTATTTGTGTTTGTATAAAATTTGATTGTAAGCAAATAAAAATATTCTATTCCCTAAATAATCAACATCGTGGATTTGATTATATTTTATCGAGAAAAAAAAATTAGGAATCGCGAAATTTGTTTGAAATTATTAATTAAAACAATCTATTGCGATGAAGTTTTATCGGTTCCTCGCCGACGTCAACAAATTGCTCAGATGGTGTGAAAAATTCTCCGCTGTGAAAATAATTGGCTCTGATATATGACATTAATAACACAAATCATGATAAAATCATAAAATGAAAAATAAAAGCAAAATGATTGTGATTTCATAACATCAAACAATTTAAGCTAAAATTTAACCTTTTCTATTGACTAATACTACTAGTAAGCTCATATACTTGCCGCTGTCATCATATGATCCCATGATGAGTTTGCTTGTGTTTTATGGGGTGAGATGACGGTATGACGCCATTTTAAACAATCATGCTAGTCCAATATAATGCGACTGGAATACTTCATCATTTAATATGTCGACCATTTCCGTACAGCCCAATCGAACATCCAAATGATAAAAGCCAGGCTGTCAGTCACCCATTGTATTGGACTAGTACATGCAGTTATGCCTTTGTGATAGTGAGATAGTAGGGAGTCTCGCGGGACTAGAATGGGTATATAGTACAGCCATGCCTTCGTGATAGCGAGATTGTAGGGAGTCTCGCGGGACTAATGGGTATATAGTACAGCCATGCCTTTGTGATAGCGAGATAGTAGGGAGTCTCGCGGGACTAGAATGGGTATATAGTACAGCCATGCCTTCGTGATAGTGAGATAGTAGAGAGTCTCGCGGGACTAGAATGGGTATATAGTACAGCCATGCCTTCGCGATAGTGAGATAGTAGGTGTAGAATATTTACCAACAATAAGGCCTACGTGCATACTCCCTATTATTCTGTGGTAACTCCCCAGTGCTGGAGAGTGGTATTGGAACTCTTTGGTGTTACTCGGTAATAAATCACTTCCGGTTTGCCGTCTGTTAAATGGCCACGAGTTTGTTGTTTCCCTGACAAGTTAATCTTTAATCTTGATACATCACATAAATTGGCGATGAGGCTGAACGATACGATACCACGAGATGGCTACATTGGGACATATTGAAGAGTTTGATGTCGAGAATGGCGATCTTGACTCGTACTGTGAGCGGATTGAACAATATTTCGTTGCTAACGAAATTCCCCCTGAAAAAGGCGCAAAACTCGTGGCGATCTTCATTTCTGTGATGGGAGAACGAGCTTACTCGTTGTTGAAAGATCTCGTAGCCCCAGCAAAGCCTGCAAGTAAGTCTTTTGACGATCTAGTAACTGTACTCCAGGGGCGTTTTGCCCCAAAGAGACTTGTCATAGCTGAAAGATTTCGTTTCAATTCTCGGAAACAAAAGGAAGGTGAATCTATTGCTGAATTCATGGCATCGGCTAAAAAACTTGCCTCAACGTGTGAATTTGGTTCAAATTTGAATGATTGCCTTCGTGATCGGCTAACTTGTGGACTGAGAAATCAGAACATTCAAGAGAAAATTACTGTCAGAAGATTATGCTTTTCAAAGAGCATTTGAGATTGCTTCATCCATGGAGCAGGCTGAAAAGGAGGTCAATGAACTGAAGGGGGTTACAGGCAATGCCACAGTAAATAAAGTGCAAAAATCAGGCGGGTTTAAAAACAAACAGGGAGGTAATTGGGGTCGGTCACCCAGTTACCATGGGAACCGGAAGTCAATCAGTCACGGAAAGTGTTTTCGATGTGGTCGTAGTATGCACACCGCAGATGAGTGCAGATATAAGCAACAAGTTTTTCCTGCAAGGGGAGAGGACACATTAAATCTGTTTGCCGTAATAAGCCGGCGAAACAGCAGAAATGGACTGGAAAGTCCAAATCAGTGCATCAAGTGCAAGAGCACTCGAACTCAAGTCAAGATGAAATCTTGTCTATTTTTAACATGCCATCGGGGCCTGTTAAAGGAGTGAATGTGTCGTCCCTGAAGGTACCAGTCAATCTTGATGGTGCCAACCATGAGATGGAATTGGATACTGGTGCCAGTGTGTCACTCATGTCACGTGACACGTGTAACAAGCTGTTTCCCAATATGCCACTAGAGAACACTAACTGTAAACTACAGACCTACACAGGTGAAGAAATCAAAGTGTCAGGGCAAGTTACTGTACTAGTTACATGCTTTGGTCAATCAGTCAAATTACCCTTAATCATTGTGGAAAAGAGTGGACCGTCACTTTTCGGTCGAAATTGGCTGTCACAAATACGATTGGATTGGGCCAAAATTCAGCGAATTGAAGCCAACGCTCCAAAACAACTGGATCAAATCTTGGATAAATATTGCAGTGTATTTCAGCCAGGGTTAGGTACCATTGAGGGTTTATCTGCCAAGTTACACATTAAGGAGGATGCAACACCCAAATTCTTTAAGGCGCGGACCGTTCCGTATTCTTTGCAGCCTGCAGTGGAACGTGAACTTGATCGTTTGGAACAAGAGGACATTATAGAACGTGTCAGTCACAGTGAATGGGCTACACCCATAGTCTGTGTTCCAAAGACAGATGGAACAGTACGTGTATGTGGTGACTACAAAGTCACGTTAAATCCAAGTCTGAAAGCCGAACAGTACCCCATACCGACACCGGAAAATGTCTTCAGTACACTGGCAGGTGGACAAAAGTTCACCAAGATTGATCTCACTAGTGCATATCAGCAGTTACTTCTGGACGAGAAGTCGCGTGATTACGTCACGATAAATACCCACAGAGGGCTATTTTCCTATACTCGTTTACCTTTTGGACTCGCGTCCTCACCAGCCATATTCCAGAAATCAATGGAACAAGTCCTGCAGGGGTTGGATCATGTCGCGTGTATCCAGGACGACATTCTGATAACGGGCCGTGATGATGCCGAACACCTGAGGAACGTGGAAAAAGTTCTCCAAAGGCTGGATAGTTACAAGATTCGCGTGAAATTGGAAAAGTGTAAATTCATGCAGGATTGTGTAGTTTACATGGGTCACGTGATCTCCGCGGATGGTTTGTCTCCAGCAGAAGACAAGATTGCCGCTATCGTAGCCGCACCAGAGCCAACCAACGTTACCGAGCTACGTTCCTGGCTTGGAATGCTGAATTATCATGGCAAATTTCTGACAAATTTGCCAACTCTCATTCATCCACTAAACCAACTTTTGCGCAAGGAAGAAGAGTGGATCTGGACACAACAGTGTCAGCAGTCATTTGATGAAGCCAAAAAGGCATTGGTTTTTACTCCAGTTCTCGTGCATTATGATGCTAACTTACCAGTAGTCCTGAGCTGTGATGCCTCTCCGTACGGGCTGGGAGCTGTGATTTCCCACGAGTATCCCGACGGCACTGAACGCCCCATTGCCTATGCATCAAGAACTTTAAATAAGGCAGAAGTCAACTACTCTCAAATAGAGAAGGAGGCGCTCGGAATTATTTACGGGGTCACCAAGTTCAAGATGTATCTGTATCGAAGATCTTTTACGCTGTACACGGATCATCAGCCATTGGTGAAAATATTTGGACCCAAGACTGCAGTACCGGTCTTAGCTGCAGCACGAATGCAGCGATGGGCCCTGATTCTGTCTGCCTACACGTATGAAATCAGATACAAGAAATCTGAAGACAACGCATGCGCAGACGCGTTGTCACGACTACCTCTGGCTCACTCACCTGGCGACCAATCCATGGAGTCGGAAATCTTCATGGTGGCTGAGAACATTGTGGAGAACTTACCTGTGACAGCAAAATCCATTGCGACTGCTATGTCGCGAGATCCAGTCCTATCGCGTGTGTTACATTTCACTAAGAACGGTTGGCCGGAAAACGTTGATTCCGAACTTAAACCGTATCATCAACGTCGACATGAACTGTCTGTTGAACAGGGCTGTGTGCCGTGTAATTGTCCCACCGAGTCTGCGGAAACTTGTTCTGGAGGAACTTCACCTTACTCATCCGGGTATTGTTCGGATGAAAGCAACAGCAAGAAGTCACGTTTGATGGCCAAACATAGACTGTGACATTGAACGAACTGTACGTGCTTGCACACCGTGTCAGAAGAACCGTAATTTACCGGCACTGGCCCCTCTGACACCATGGATTTGGCCAACTCGTGTGTGGCAGCGAGTTCATATTGACTTTGCAGAGAAGGATGGAAAGCATTAATTGGTGTTGGTTGACACTCATTCCAAGTGGCCAGAAATCATCTCCATGAACAGTTGTACTACAGCAAGTGCTACCATTGATGCTTTGCGTGACATATTTGCGCGATTCGGTCTACCTGAGCAGCTGGTGAGTGATAATGGACCGGGATTCTCAGGAATTCAAGCTGTTTATGTCACGGAATGGCATAAAACACATTTTGGTATCCCCATACCATCCTGCCTCAAACGGCGCAGCAGAGAGGTTGGTTGAAACTTTGCAGAAACGCAAATCTGACTCTCTACCACTAAAACAGAAAATCGCTGATTTCCTGTTGTCTTACCGTAGTACTCCGCATGCTACAACCAACTGTGCACCTACCGAGTTATTCCTTGGTCGTGACGTTCGTACGCGTCTCAGTTTGTTGAAACCTGATTTGGCTGCTAGCGTGGCGAAACAGCAAGCCAATCAAAAGATTTACCATGATTTGAAATCAACTGAACGCAATTTCTTTGTCGGACAGGCAGTGATGGTGCGCGACATTCGCTCAGAAGTGTGGCACCGTGGCATTGTTCTAGAACGAACTGGTCCAAAATCTTATGTCGTTGAGTTAGCAGATGGACGCATATGGAAACGTCACGTTGAGCATCTTCTGAGCGCGGACTATGGTAGTCGAGAAACCACTGATGGTGAGCCGCCGTCAGTGAATGTTCCAGAGGCTAGTGTAACTATGAGCAGAAATTTTGCACCATCTGTGTGTGAGGAGAAGTCTCAGTGTGAGCCGTTGACATTACCGATTGAGAAACCTACTTTGGAGGTACCTAGTGCTACATGTGTGTCAACCCCATTGATTTTTCCGAAACCGGCTGTCAGTGTGTCAAGTGAATCTGGTGCAGATGTGTCATGGAAATCGAGAAGGTCCACTCGGGATCGACGTGCGCCAAAGAAACTAGACCTTTAATGCATAAATGATTACTAGTTTTCTTGTGGGTCAGTTTTCCTGTAGACAATTGCATTTCTAGTTTGATGTTACAGTTAAAGTTAACAGTTCATATGTTTGGATTTGTGGTGTGTGAAACAGACAATTCTTTGAACAGACTGTACCTATATGCAAATCATATTGAGAGACGTTCTGATAAAGTTACACTACATCTGCTTTATGCCAAGAACATTGAACCATAAACTGAGTGACTCTGTTTTAAACATTGGTTAGTTATCTGTTTTGCACTTCGCATAAGAAAGTATTTCACAAAGACTGGAATCTGCGAAAGAGACTTTATTTCCAACAGCTACATGCATGCTTGATATTGGTTCTCGATGAAGGTTTCATCAAGTTTACAATGTTTACCAGTTAACACCGTTATGCTCAGTTTAATGTTTAAGCATTAGGCATAAGCTTAGTGAGAAGGAGTGTAGAATATTTACCAACAATAAGGCCTACGTGCATACTCCCTATTATTCTGTGGTAACTCCCCAGTGCTGGAGAGTGGGATTGGAACTCTTTGGTGTTACTCGGTAATAAATCACTTCTGGTTTGCCGTCTGTTAAATGGCCACGAGTTTGTTGTTTCCCTGACGAGTTCATCTTTAATCTTGATACATCACAGGTGGGTAATCATGCAAATCGGACTACACCACCAAGCGCCTCCACTCAAAGTTTCTCAAATTTGGCGATACATATCGCATGCTGATAGCAAAATACGAGCGTAGCGTGCAAGATCTATGGCGTTACGTTTCGTAACTTGTGTCTAATTCCGCTTAACCCGGGGCTAGGGGCCGTATGAACCGATGTACTTCAAGATCCTCATGGTACTCATATGAACAGTCACAATCAAAGCGTGACTTGAGATACATCATTCTTTGGATGACGACTTTGCAACGAATATTATGGCTTAAGTATACTGATCAGCGATACGGATTTGATATTTTTGGAACATCATGATGTCTTGCTGGCATCATTGAAAATTGTTGACCGCTTCTCTCTTGCAGGAAACAAGCCTATGTTTATGTATACTATGACTGTCTTTTTGAATTTGGTGCTAATACTGTTATATGGAATAGATCTTTGGATTATGGACGCGGATATTCTCTAATGGACGACGGCTGAATTATGAATGACGGATCTGACGCCTGTGATTAAATATATGGGTTTAACTTGGGGAGGGGATTGATTGTAATTGTAGTTTGATTGTCTGCCTCAAGAGGGCGCTTTAGTCCGCAATAAAGATTCTTGTTCTTGTTCATTAAAATGGACAACCAGAGTTGTGTTATTATATTACACTATGGGCCTTATATTGGCACTAATAATATTGTCAGACTGCTGCGTCACGACATGCCATACTTTTGGCTATATATTCAGCCAAACAAAAACATACATTTGGATTTTCATTACTTAAATAACCATAAAATGAATAACCAGAGGCTTCTCCCTTTTATTCACCATACCATTTTTATCCTCCTTAAGGGATTAAACTTGAAGTTCAATTCATTGAAGTTATTTTATTACACTATGAACCTAATATATTATATTGACACTATGAACCTAATATAATATATTGACACTAATAATATTGTCAGACTGCCATACCATTTTTCCCCCTTCTTAAGGGATTGAACTTGAACAGGGATTGATATTAACTTTTCAGACCACCTGTCCAGTCGGCCCCCTTCTTAAGGGATTGAACTTGAACAGGGATTGATAGATCACCTGTCCAGTCGGGCAGGTGGATTGCAAGATTACCTGTCCAAGATGAAAGGTCACTTGCCCACATTTGTTGCTTAACCGGTAGCTCCAGTCTCTTTAGATATCTATTATTTTTAATCATTATAAACTTTGGACCGTTCATGTATTTTTACTGTCTACATAGTTATGAACTTCCATACTTTCTCACACTGAAAAAATTACATACATCTCTTGCTAAATGACTCAGAGAGAAATAAAATCAAATCCTTGTGTTCAAAGGTAATTTCAGATCTTTATTCAACCAACACATTAATGCCCTTTGAAAATGAAAATATTGCTTGGGAGAGAACACAGAAACATTATGATCAAATCCCAAGTCTCAAGACAAGTCATGAAAGTAAACTTATGGACGGTCCGACTTGATTGACATGATTTGCTGACTTCCTAGAAATATCAGCATAGTTCAGTCGCATGGTGACAATATATTATCATCATTGTTCACTAGTATACTGAGCAAGCATATATTTGAGAAGCGCATCTTCTTTGTCGTCATCTGAGTAAGTGGGGTTTGTGTCAAACCGAGGCCTGCGTGACCTCTTGGCCACCATTCCAGCAAAGCTGCACTGCCTGTTCGGCACCATAATCTTCAATGCTCGGGCCTTGAATTGCCACATGGAGCAGGTCGTTCAGTGTGGATGTACTCAAGCGAGCTCTCCAGTCAGATTTGATCCGTTTTACAGCTGAGAAGCCACGCTCACACACGGAAGTAGACATTGGCAGAACAAGAACAATCTCAACGAGTTTCAGCAGGTTCTGGAATCTGACATCTTCGGCTTGGAGAAATAGTAGAGTATTTATTTTCGGGCGTGGTTTGTTCTTGTATGTCAGACTACCAATGGAATGGCCAAGGTGGGCCTTAGCCACTGCCCACTCTCTTGGCACGGCAATAATATTGCACTCGATGCGTTGCAGAATGTCGTTGAAATGATTTGTTAATACACTGATCTCTGCATAGCCATAGGTGACCAGATCCTCTCGTTTTGCTGGCCATTCCCTGGTGTCGAAAATGCGGGTTGCTGAGATTATTTGCTGTATTTGTCCACGGGAATCCTCCAGCCGCTTCCCCAGATGGTTGATCACAATATTACAGATGTTTGCCAAGGAATATTTCAAGTTCGCGTCAAAGTAATTGAGCTGTACACCTTTGTAGGTGATCTCAACACCATCTTGTTTGATCTTCTTAATGAAGGAGCTGTAATCCTCCCCAGGTTTCTGACTCAATTCTACAACCTCCAAATAGGCCGTCTCGAGTGCATCTAGGCAATCAACACTGGTGGTGTTGTCCATTTGAAATCGAAGACTCAACCTACTAATAATATTGAGCAAATCCTGAAGGAAAAATATAAACCTAAGCACCCTGTAGTCCCTCAATTTTTTACAACAAACGAGGCCAGGCCTGACACCTCGGCCGTGGCCTCCCCAGGCCTTAGCTCCGAGACGTGCTCGAAGTGACTGACGATCACACGGTAGTTTGATATGAAAACTTGAAATGCTTTACTAATGTGCGGCAACCATCGGGTGCCCTGTAGCCTGGTTGGTTTCAAAATCTTTTATTCTAGTAGCTCAGCTGTTCGACGAAGCTCTCGTAACGCTTTTGGAGAATAATGATAGTGTTTATAGAGTTTCTGGAGAATGTCATTTACAGTCTCGAGCATTGCATGCTCTCTAAGTGCACCTAAAACTCCTAGTTCCAATCGATGAGCTATACACAGTGAATTGGTAGCACATACTCGTGGTTGCTCTGAAGTCCACAAAAAATTTCCATGGCAGAATTTACTGCACTGCGTATGCCGTCTGCATGAGCGTGTTCCTATTCTTCAAGGCCAACAAACACATCTCTTGGATAGCCTGCGTCAAGATAACGGCAGTAAATTATTTCCAGTTCACTGACACTGCAGTCTGTCGCCCCATCATAGAGGACAGAGATGACATTTGCTGCATATCTGATACAATATCTACAATAAAAAATATGAATTTTGAAATTAGCCCAATTAGACAAATATGACAAAATTGTTACAATTATTTATATTGGCTCAAATTATTATCTGTTATTAGCTACATTAAAATGTCGACAGTATATCACATCCCGCATGCTACAGTTAACCCTGGAAACTTGATTACACTTTTGATGTAAGAAGTTGGTAGCTTGAAAGTTTAAAATAGCCAAACAGAAATTTGCGTTAGGACAGTCTTAAACTGCATCAATACCAACTAATAGAGCAGACAATAACGAGCCTTCTGTTTAACATAGTTCACAAGCAGTTAACACGAACAGGTGTTCTTACCGGGCACTTGCCTTGTCATTGCTGTAGCTCAGAAGATGACGTATATCAGATTCATTTTTTGTTTGCAACCGCATCAGAATAGGAAAATCTGTGAAGGGCATTTCATGTTTGATGACGGTAAAGGCTGTGTTAAACATGAATATGAGTGTTCCGAGCTTTTGAATAATAATATCCGAGGGCCCGTGGCCTGCTTCCTTCACGGCCCTAGCAGCAACAGATTTCACGTGCGAGGGCGACTGCCAGTGCGCTCGTATCGTATCGATTCGGTACGAGTTGCAGCCCGTCAAGAACGAAGAGGAACTATTTCCTGCCTCCACACATATCGAACACAGCATGCCTTCATCGGTGTCTTTTAACCCGTCAAATTGTTCCGTCCATGATTGTACAAACTGTCTTCTCCTACGCTTTTTCTCGTAGGCCTCTTTTGACAGGAGTTTCTTTTTCGATGCGGTACTTTCATCAGCAAACATAAACCACTTCGACAACGACAGCTGTCTTGCCGCCATTTTGTTTTCCGATTGAGCGAGCAACACGCGTTGCGATTGGTCTCGAAGCGATAATCTAACCAATCAGCGAACGTCTATTATCCCACTAACGTTGTTGGCATGGAAACCATACAGCGTGCGTGATCCATGCCAGTCAAATTACACCAATAAATCGACTGTCGAAAGAAATCATTAATGTGAACTTTATTGCTTAAAAAATCAATTAGTTGTTGTAGGAGTCTGTTATGAAAACGACCTACCCATTCGCATAGGTCAATATAAAAATTGACTGTCCGAAATTGACATTCACTGACATTCACTTGTCCCGGACAGTCGGGCAGTCGTTAATGTCGAACCCTGTTGAAGTTATAATGTATATATGTAATGTCAAGGATCCACATACCAATATAAGGAGAATCAATAATAAAGTTATTGTACAGTAGTAAGCTTATATGTAAAGCTGTCAGCAAATGGCGGCAATAGTTTGCTAGATTACACGAATACCTGTATAAGATGTTTTCATGCATGTATGACTATATGACTGAACAGGATATGCGTATTTGAAAACTAAAATATATAAATCTAGATATAATAACAGATACTTTAGGGGGTGGATCAAGAAACAGAGGAAATATTTCTTGCAAATTTAGTGAGCGAATGTCATGGTCAAGTTGGACAACAGTTCTCATAGCTTGCTGCCTTTGTATCCTATACTGTGGACATTCCATCAGGAACTGTTTCCAATTACCGTTCGCGAATGAATCGTTTATTTCGTCAAATTTTCACGAAGTCGCGATTTTCCAAGGCGCGAGGGAATGGTTTTTTTTCTTCATAAAATAAAGGATTCATTCGCGATCGCTGTTCGAATGTTTTTTTTCTGTTGGCAATCGTTTTTCAATCGAGGAAATTTTCTCGCGATATCGCGATTTTTTTAATCGAGAAAATATAAGCGATTGAAAAAACCGATTGAGGATTATAGCCGAAAGTAGTGCGGCAAGGTTCAGTCTGACTGACCCGCATACAAGTGCGAGTTTCTATATCATAAACACTTCAGTCAGACTATAAGTTCATTCATTTTTTCTTCTTCCTTTCCATTCTTCTTTGCCTTGGGTAAAACTAAGTTGTGTTTCAGTTCAGTTGGCGGTTATATAGATACGATGAGGATATTGAAAGAAATTGAAAAAATATATATATTTACATAGAAATAATGGTGATCGATATATATACATATAATTATAACTTCATATTTACATTTATTGTGTACGGGACACAGGCCCTGATATGGTCAGATTGAGTCATTTGCACTTGCAATTTCGTGTATTATTTTGAATATTTCTGTGGTTTAAAGCTGGTATTATTCCAGATTTCTTGTGTAGTATTCTTCGTGAACGGTTTTGGCATCTGTGCGTGCTGAAATTTTGAGTTGATTCGTCAGATTTTCGCTGTTCACGGCGGGGTTTTTTCTTTTGTCCTTAGATGACCATTTTCCTTGTGTATATAGATGACGCTGTATTGAACATAAACTTGTCATACGGGGCTTTTGGGTCTTCGAAAGCACCTAGTTATTATATAGCGCGGGCTATTTGTAAAAATGTTTACAACCGTCAAATCGCTTTTCGTCCGTGGTCCGTCCGTCCGTAAACAATTTCTTGTTATCGCGATTTCTCAGGAACTGCTTTATGGATCTTTCTCAAATTTGGTACACAGGTTCCCCTTGGGGTCTACTTGTGCAAGATGCGTTTTCTGGTCCGATTCGAAAATCCAATATGGTCACCAGGCAGCCATCTTGGATTTCCCCATGAAACCTTGTTATCGCGATTTCTCAGGAACTACTTTATGGATCTTTCTCAAATTTGGTACAAAGGTTCCCCTTGGGGTCTAGTTGTGCAAGATACCTTTGCCGGTCCGATTCGAAAATCCAATATGGCCACTAGGCGGCCATCTTGGATTTCCCCATGAAACCTTGTTATCACGATTTCTCAGGAACTACAGCATGGATCTTTCTCAAATTTGGTACACAGGTTCCCCTTGGGGTTTAGTTGTGCAAGATACCTTTTCTGGTCCGATTCGAAAATCCAATATGGCCACCAGGCAGCCATCTTGGATTTCCCCATGAAACATTGTTATCGTCATTTCTCAGGAACCACTGTATGGATCTTTCTCAAATTTGGTACACAGATTCCCCTTGGGTCTAGTTGTGCGGGGTACCTTTTCTGGTCCGATTCGAAAATCCAATATGGCCACCAGGCAGGCATCTTGGATTTCCTCATGAAACCTTGTTATCGCGATTTCTCAGCCTCAGGACCTACTTCATGGATCTTTCTCGAATTTGGTACACAGGGTCCCCTTGGGGTCAAGTTGTGCAAGATACCTTTTCTGGTCCGACTCGAAAATCCAATATGGCCGCCAGGCAGCCATCTTGGATTTCCCCATGAAACCTTGTTATCGCGATTTCTCAGGAACTACTTTATGGATCTTTCTCAAATCTGGTACACAGGTTTCCCTTGGGGTCTAGTTGTGCAAGATATCTTTTCTGGTCCGATTCGAAAATCCAATATGGCCACCAGGCAGCCATCTTGGATTTCCTCATGCAACTTTTTTATCGCGATTCCTCAGGAAGTACTGCTGGGATCTTTCTCAAATTTGGTATATAGGTTCCCCTTGGGGTCTAGTTGTGCAAAATACCTTTTTCGATCCGATTCGAAAATCCGATATGGCCACCAGGCGCCCTTCTTGAATTTCCCCATGAAACTTTATCGTGATTTCTCAAGAAGTACTGCATGGATCTTTCTGAAATTTGGTACACAGGTCCCACATGGGGCCTAGTTGTTCAAGATACCTTTTTTGGTCCGATTCGAAAATCCAAGTTACGCTTCAAATTAATATCGTATTTCGGAGTTGTGACGTTGCATCACATGAGTCGGCGGATGAAACAGTGGGGCATATTCTATATATTGACTATAGAGAATACCGTACCTTCACCTTCCATATCAAGGAGTTCAAATAATTCGGAATTAAAAAGTATTTCTTCCGAGTTTTCTTTAGTCCATGCAGTTTGCAAGTGAACTGCCCCACCGTTTCGTCTGCCGGGGGTCGGCTACATGAAGGGACGTCACTCTTGTGACACAACGTCACAACTCGACAACTGTAGACTACTGCATGTTTCGATCCAAGGTAGATAATCAGGATTCAGACACTTTCGAAGTTTCAAATTTACTGCGCGGACCGGATCCCTTCAGTATTAAGTATTGTACCATCTTACTATTTTCGAGCATGGTATCTTAAAAGATATGTCTCAAACTAGCTCAGTAAACAGAACAGAATTAGCATTCGTTCCTAATTATAAAATCTTAAGTATGTTTCATAGCTCATGCCAAAGTGTCAAAGACATATTTGTCTTCGCTTTCAGTACCCAATGATGACACGTGCAAAAATATAAAAAAAATACTACAAAACGAAGACAAAGGATCCCCTGTACATGTACATTCACTTTCAGACTAACTTGTAGTCTTTTACTATAACAACCGACATAAGTACAGTTTCTAGTAATCTTGAAAACTCCTGAGACTTAGAAAGATATGTTGGTGTTTTCCAGTGTCCCTTTTTCGATCTTTTTCACTCAGATTCGAAATTCTGTAAACAAAACTACAAATCCATCGCTTGTTCCTATTAACAATGGACAAAAAAATCCTCTTGTCATTAGCTTACAATTATCGGGCAATGGTGGGCGCCAAGATCCTTCAGGATCTCTCGTTGTTTGGTTGTGCGAATTAATGTTTTCTGGAGCTCCCTGGGTGAGAGTCTATAAGTGCAAAACGCCACAGTTGCCTGGCTTGTGGGATATTTGATGGTAGATGAATACGTATATTTTCAACAAATTATGAAATTAATAAATACAAAAGGAAAAATATATATAAAAGACATGATTCAAAGAAAATAATGCTATTGATTATTTTTCACAATTTGATGAAAATACACGTATTCATTCATCATCAAATATCCCACAAGCCTGGTAATTGCAGATTAGAAAACGCTGAAAGTGGGCAGAACACGGTTTGCTTGGCAAGATGATCAAAGTCTCGCCTTTGGCTATGAAGGAAACATTGACGATGCGAAGATCACCCCGTAGCATCGTGCAGCGGAAGTGACTGATCTGTACTCCAGGATCCGGCCTATAGCCATTTTCTACCGTTGGCAGACCTTCGTTTCAGGCGATTTCACGACAAAGTATGTATATCATTGAGGTATTTTAAGCGTTTTAATTCTGTAAATTATATTCATGAAAACACGAGTTTAACATATACGATAAAAAGTAAAATATAGTAAAGCAATTCGATTCGCAAAGCCGGTCTTGTATCCTGATCACTTCGATTTTTCTAGGTGAGTCGCTTCATGTCATTTTATATAACATGTTAGACGTTTTAACATGTTAGACGTTTTAACATGTTAGACGTTCATGTTAGACATTTTGTCTGATGCAAAGGAGGTACCAACCGCTATAGAAACCGGTTGATTTTAGATGAATAGGAAGGTCATTTTTTTCATATTCATGGCTTATTGTTACCGCTTCTGTTCGGCCTATAGGTAAGCTAAAACATATTTCTGTACGGCCTATTGTTTCGTATCTGTACGGCATATTGCTATTTGAGACTAGGTACAAGGAGTCCAACGAATTACCTAAGTAAACCCAAATGAATGCACAATGAAAATAAATGAAAGCCAAATGTACCCAAATGTTCATTGATGCGACGTTTGTTGGGCGGGGTCGGGTGAGAGAAATTTGTTTGTTACATAAGTTTTAATGTGTGTATGTTTTAATGCGTTGGATTACTAAGTTAGTGACTTGAGTATTTAGAATTTTGTTTGATCGTCGCTATATAGCTAAAATATAATTTGCTGAACGCGACATTAAACCTTAATTCTCTCTCTCTCTCTCTCTTGTTGGGCGGGGTTTCAAACAAAGAGGATTCTCATTGAACATAAAGCTGGAAAACATGGACAAATACTTGAAAATCGCCGGAGATTGAACTGTATAGGATTTGGTTAGATCCTAACAACATCCAACAAATGTGATATGTAGGGTCTGAGATTGATAGACTGATTACAGAAACAATCAAGATTGTGACATTTGTCCCTTGCGATTTACTCTCAACTACAACCCGTGATCCGGTCGTATTCTCTGATATATACGGCAATTCTTGTGTATTTTGTCACTATTTTAATATCAATTTCTTAGCTCAATGTGTTTTGTACGGTCCCCTGAAGGATATACTCGTCCAGGTGGGTACATTTTGGATCACTAGGTTTTATTGCACTTTCTTTTGAAAACATGAGCAGTGTGACTAACGTCACAGGACCAACGAAGTAGAGTAGGCATTAGGACTCGAACGCGAACTGCACTCTTGGAAATCCCCACCCCCAGTTGAAATCCTGCCTATATTAAGATGGGCACCGCCCAAGTCAGAATCGCCAGTGATTTTCATCAAAAATCACCAGAAATTTTCATCAAAAGTAGGTCAGCTCAGAACTTGTTGGTAACAGTCCTAATGCGCCTTCATTCCAAAAATAAATAACGATCGCCGATTTAATTTTACAATTTTTTAACTAAAGGAAACAGATTGAATAATAAAACTCCGTGGCAGTGATTCTGTATCCCTTAATCAAGGAATCAAAATGGATCAAGATTTGAAATGACAAGAAAAATTTAGACATAATTACACATGTAATGTTTTTGTTTAAATTATATCCCAGTGTGATATATAGTCAATATTCAAGAAGTACAAAAAAAAACGAGAAGTACGTGCTCAAATTTTCACATCATGATCAAAGTTACTTTATCTAGTTAAATTCTACCCAAAGAAAATAAATTAAGACCCTTTAAACATGCCGTCAGTGCCAGATGTTGAGTTTTATACAGCTGTAGATCACGGCTCTGGGTGCATATATCATGTTTCCATACACTTGATGCACACAACAGCGGCAAAAACAAAGCCTCCTTGAACAACCTATCTTTATACAGGAACTTCTTAACTCAAAAATACCATTCTCTCTCAAAAGAAAACAATTTACGCCAGGAAGGCCTTTTTTATTAAGCTAATTTTGTTAGGTAGGAGCCTACTTAGATGCAATAATTGTCACCAAATTTCTTTGGTTATATCTTAATTGCAATCATGTTTGTTCCTCATGCTTGAGGTATGTACATGTATAACACACTTTCATTTGAGAGTCCAGACATTCCACCATTCATGTGAACAAATTGTACTAAACATGGAATAATTAAATTCACACTACCCATTTCTACAGTATCAGTACTATGTTACTATCTGTAGCAGTTGAAACCCAGTAAAACTTAAACAATTAAAACCAGTAAAGAAATTTGTCTGTTGAATAACAGAAAATATTTGAATGAGTAAACTACTAAACAACTTACATGATACCAACAAAATGTCCCAACACAAGCTGATAAATTCCTTGGGTGGCTTGCAGGATGGCTTTGTTTCACCCTCAGTAAACTTTTATCATTGTTGCTCACAGGCTAATCTGAAGGATGATACCAGATCTTTCTTTGTTCTGCTGGGTTATTGCACCAGGCTGACTTAATTGGTTGATGTAGGATATTTCACCATCAGTGGCAATTTGACCTAAATTTGAAGCCTGATATGTGATGAAATGTTTGGATGTGAAATAGGATACACGTTAAAGGCCACAGTTTACATATATCTATAACAATATACTGAATTGTGTGTATTAAGAATGGCAAGTTGGTAATAGCAGTGTAGATAAATGCACTAACAAATGATGGAAAATTAGCATTTCCTATTTCATTATCCCATCACGTTTTGTACTGTGTTATATATACAGTGAAACATACAGCCAAGGGTTCCCAATGGGCATGACAGTGCACTCGCTGAGCTATCAATAAATAATAAAAAAAATAATTATAAATCAAATGTTCATCAGAATTCGGTCAGCTCAGAACTTGCTGGTAACAATGCCCTAATGCACGTTCGTGCCAAAAATCAAGGTTCTAATGTCAATGGTTCTCCTTATTTTGCCGACGAAAGGACTCGGATGGACTGACTGACTGTCTGACTGACTCACTCATTACCGGACAATTTGCGATCTGTAGCCTACTTCGTAGGAACATGGCAGTGTAACTAACGTCACAGGACCTACGAAATAGCGTTTGATATGATTTTTTTTCTTTGGATTATGGACGCGGATATTCTCTAATGGACGACGGCTGAATTATGAATGACGGACTAGACGCTTGTAATTAAGTGTGTTCTTGATTTAAGGCATGTTTTTGCCAATTTCGAGTTTACAGGTCACCTAAGTAGGTCTGCCCCCCAAAAAAATCCTCCCGAGGGTAGTGCATAGGTTGAATAAGTGGAGCATCATGTAAGCTCCCAGAATATATGGGAACTGGGGGATTCCATCCAACGATAACCATTCTCAGATGTTTTGAATCTCGAATGGACCAGTCTTCCTGATATTAGGGAACCTTCAAAAGTCACAATGAAAATACTAATACTGGATACTAATGGGCATGACAGTGCACTCGCCGAGCGATTAATAAACATGAGCAGTGTGACTAACGTCACAGGACCTACGAAGTACAGTAGGCATTAGGACTCGAACGCGAACTGAACTCTTGGAAATTCCCACCCCCAGTTGAAATCCTGCCTATATTAAGATAGGCACCGCCCAAGTCAGAATCGCCACTGATTTTCATCAAAAATCACCAGAAATTTCCATCAAAAATAGGTCACCTCAGAACTTGTTGGTAACAGTCTCCTAATGCGCCTTCATTCCAAAATAAATAACGATCACCGATTTAATTTTACATTTTTTTTAAAGGAAACAGATTGAATAATATAGGTTCACTAGATTTCAAGCTTTACGTGTGAAAATACATCTACATCTCTTTAGTGGTTTTTAGTGCCCTTGTCCAGAATCAAAACAACTTTTTAAATCACATTATTTTCCCAACAATACACCAAATTTTTATATATAGTACTATAGTATAGAAAGGTAGCATTTATGTAGTTTACGGTAATTCAACTCGAGACCAACACCTTCTATGCACAAGATAATAATGATTCTATGTGATTCTCCTGAGCATAACCGGTACAAAGACGAATAAATAGCGTCTCTACATCACGTTGTTATCTAGATATATGAGACAACACATTTTGGGTATCGGCAATCTGATGAATGTACTATTCCGGTTTCCTTGTTTCACATTATATTCTATGGCAGTTGATCGGTGATTTTCTTTATGATAAACGTTAAACCACCTCAGCTTCGTTGTGCAAACAGCGCTGAATTTTGAGGGTATATGCAGTAGGGTATTTTTAGCCGGAGAGTAACTGATAGGCCTAGTCATTAAATGCGATAAAACGCTGGAGCAAAACGGACCACAGTTTTCTTGGCAATGATGACATGTTTGGATGTGAAACAGGATACACGTTACAGGCTACAGCTTACATATATATAACAATATACTGAAGTGTTAATTATAAATCAGAATTATTTCAGATCAGAACTTGCTGGTAACAATGCCCTAATGCACGTTCATGCCAAAAATCAAGGTTCTAATGTCAACGGTTCTCCTTATTTTGCCGACGAAAGGATTCGGATGGACTGACTGACTGACTCACTCATTACCGGACAATTTGCGATCTGTAGCCTACTTCGTAGGAATAATAAAAAATAATTATAAATCAAATTTTCATCAGAATTCTGTCACCTCAGAACTTGCTGGTAACAATGCCCTAATGCACGTTCATGCCAAAGATCAATGGTTCTCCTTATTTTGCCGACGAAAGGATTCGGATGAACTCACTCACCCACTCACTGACTACCGTAGGCTCATTTTGCGTAATTCGTTGGACCGTGTAGGCCTACGTAACTCATCTAGTCTGTTGTTTGTTCTTTTACTCAATAGGAATGGATGCTAATCAGCCACATGATATAGAGCCGTTAGAGGAGAGTATGGCGAGTTTAGACGAATCAGACGTGTCGGATCCTGTTCCTCGTTTTCCATGCGAAGAGTGTGCTTACTCTACCAAGCACAAATCAAATTTAACCACACACCAAAAACTGGATCTGGTGTGCGAACACTGTGGGAGGCATTTTACCACTAAATATGGCTTAAAATTACATGTAATGAGTAAGCACACAATTACCTTTCAGTATAATTGCCTTATATGTTCAAAGAGCTACAATCAAAGAATACACTTCGATGCACACCAAAGGAAACATCTCAACATCCCGATGGAAAAGTGTAAGTTTTGCTCGAAAGAATTTACTGCTCCTGGATCCGCAAAGCGTCACCAAGCCATCTGCCCGAGCAATGTCCAAAACCAGTCCTACAACAAGGATCACGAATGCGAAGTTCATTCGTGACACATGGACTGTTTGTGCATCTTCATTAGCGGTTATTACACGACCTTGCTCTTGGCAAACAGCGGGAATTATTTTAAAATTGACAGTCTGTACACCCCTTTTACTCTTTCGACGGAATTTCAGTTCTCTGGTACTATGGTTTGCAATGTTATGTTGTATTTGCGCTACAAACGTGTCTGTGGAACTGTCACAGAAATAGCACAAGTATCGCTGTAATTATTGTGCAATCTTTGTGATATTTCAGATGTCAAACACTGGTATATTTACCGTACCGTTATCAAATTGGCATGGCTATTTATCGTACTGTTGTTTACTATATAGCGTACACCGCTCAACTTGTAATGCCTTCAAACGGACGATTTTTTCCCCCTACAATTCTTGCATCTGCAGAAAGGCATTATTACCATCTGTTTAATGAGTTCTCTACAGACCCAAGAGAACATAAGCCTAGCATGCCGTCAAATGATAGAACTGATAACTGACTGATGAATCAAGATTGTGCAACTTTGTGATCAATCTGATTTACCCAGTGCATTCTGGATTCTCTTTATTTAACCTTATCATAAACATACGTATTTTACGTATAATCCGCATAAATCTGATCATCTGACACCTCAAACTCATATTCAACATCAAAATTCCATTCAGCTGGCGATGTGCAATACGCCGTACAGATTACAACATTATTCGAAGCTATAGGCCGTACAGATGTTTGCTATAGGCCGTACAGATCACGAAAGTTCAATGACACATTTCGCTGAATAAAATGGTTCAATTTAGCTGAATATAAGTAATATATCGCCAGCATACCGCCTAAATTATTAGCGATATGACGAAGAGCATGAACGATATTTTAAAGAAATATATTTCGACCAATATAGTGAGACGATCAAATCGCCTAAATGATTCAAGCCAACGAGCCACTGATCTCTTGATGATTCTCAATACATCCACTATAACCAGTCACTGCGGTTCATTCAAGGCGTTTAGAAATACGCATGTTACAATTCAGTAGTCTTGATGGAAATCTAAACCATAGATTTCGTCTGTAATGTGTGCTCAGACTTACCTCATGGCATGTGGCCCGTCGCTATATGCCGGATCCTGGAGTACAGATCAGTCACTTCCGTTGTCCGATGCTACGGGGTGAAGTTGTGTTTCGAAAGGCCTGTAAAATTCAGGTCACGTGACTTGGTTGCTGAAGAATCAAACAACGCCCCTCATCATGTATGACACTATATGAGAAATAACTGCATTAATATAAAATATGACTACAAAATGTCTTTCTTTGTCCGACAGGTTTTCAAATCCCATATTTAAATCTTTAGTTTTGCGAAGAAAACGAAATTTTTAACCGATGATCGTACTCGGACGACAATTTTTTTTCTCTTTTGCCAGCTTGGTTAATCCAGTATGAGATGAAACTATATTATATTCAGATGGTTTCTGGCTTGAGCTTCCATTTGGAATCATTCATAGTTCATTTAGCAAAATGTCAAATAAAAGGTATTGTACATGCGAATCCAACCGTTATATGCGATTCAATCACCATTGTGATCTGTATTTAATACTGCCGCGAATATTCTTATAATCAATACAATTAACTTGATGGTGATTTTTTTTAACTTATTCAGATTTCAATAGTTTAAAAACTGTACCAAAACATGAATGGAAACCCTTTCCTGAAAAATATATATGTTTTACTATAACGAAATATACATATTTAATTACACTATTTTTCACCTTAATTAATCTAGAAATTCTCAGCTGGAGGGCTAAAGCTGTTCTGTGGTATCGCCATGCGCCCATTCACACCTCTATCAAGTTTGTGTCATAATCATTCCGATAATGCAATCAACGACGAACTCTCATCCACTTATGACCTATACCCGGTATTTACAAAAGCAAAATATTGCGACTATATCATCCTGTATTGTTTATACCAAGTTGCATGAATATATGATGAAATTATCGGACGTATGAAGGGATTGACTGAACATTAACACATTGTCGGTTCACACGATTATTGAATAAAACAAAATGCATCAGCTTATTGTCACTCTGTCACTCTATATATTCCTGTCGTCAAATTAGTAAATTGAACCATTTTATACCTTTGTCGGGCGATTTACTAATTTGATGACAGAATTATATAGAGTGACACTTGTAGAATAAGCTGATGTATTTTGTTTGGAGGTGAACCGTTTATTTCTCGTTTCACCCAAAGTGCGTTTCACACCTGGTGTATTTTTATATAAAGCATGGGGTTATGTATAGAGACCCCATATTTCGACACTTCACCCTTATCTCTCAAAACGCAAATGTAGAGGGTTGGCGGAGGGAAGGCATTTAGAAAGTGTTGTATTCACCACTTTTAAGTGTCAAATGCAACATTTTAAGCTGCTGCATCCAACACTTTAAAGTGGTGAAACAACATTTTCAAATGCTTTCCCTCCTCCAACCCTCTAGATGTTAAATGTAACATTTGCCTTGTAAGAGTGATATTAATATTACAAGCGTCTGGTCCGTCATTCATAATTCAGCCGTCGTCCATTAGAGAATATCCGCGTCCATAATCCAAAGACCTATTCCATATAACAGTATTAGCACCAAATTCAAAAAGACAATCATAGTATACATAAACATAGGCTTGTTTCCTGCAAGAGAGAAGCGGTCAACAGTTTTCAATGATGCCGGCAAGACATCATGATGTTCCAAAAATATGAAATCCGTATCGCTGCTCAGTATTCTTAATCCATAATATTTTTTGTAAAGTCGTCATCTACAGAATGATGTATCTCAGTCACGCTGCTTTGATTGTGACTGTTCATATGAGTACCATGAGGATCTTGAAGCACATGGGTTCATACGGCCCCTAGCCCCGGGTTAAGCGGAATTAGAAACAATTTACGAAATTTAACGCCATAGATCTTGCACGCTACGCTCGTATTTTGCTATCAGCATGCGATATGTATCGCCAAATTTGAGAAACTTTGTTGTAGCCCTGTTTTATAAGTTTATAAGTATATACCACTGCCACCTCCCCCCCCCCCCCAACACTTGTTTTGACGGCATGTGGTAATACATGGTGAACACTGGCAGTCCAGTTTTCCTTGCCATTAAAGTTGCCGATAGACAGGTCCGCTATGTAAGCCTTATAAAGGAGCCGAGAAGGATCGAGATTATCAAGTCGAAGCCAATAATTTAGCAAGCGAATAATGATTGATATTGATGCAGGGTATATGCCCAGTTCAGCAATGGCACCAAAGTTCTCAGCTTTCTTTGGCAAGTTTAAGATAGATTTGCAGATTTTGATTGTCGTTTTGTTCGGGACAAGTGTGTCCCAGTTACGAAATAGATTGGATTTGTTCTTGATGACTTGACTACCCTCAGATGCATATATAAGTATTGGTTTAATTATCATATCATACATCTCGACTAGTGTAGGGATAGGTATGTTATTCAGTAGAAAGTTTGCTACACTTTAAACCATGGGATTTGTTTTTTTAAAGTGTTGATAGCTTGACTAAAATTTCCCATGCAGGTAAATAAAATTCCAAGATAAGTGTAGGATGGTAGAATGTCTATTAACGAACTATTATAGTTAAACTTGAGGTATTTATGACTACTCTTGATGGTACCATTAAAAACAATAACTTTAGATTTTAGTAAATTTACTGATAGCTTCCAGTGTGGACAAAACGTCTTGAGATTGTCAAGATTTCTCTGTAATCCTATGGGGTTGGTTGAAAATAAAATCAGGTCATCTGCAAATAACAGATGAGGAACTTTCTCTTGACCAAGATATGGTGCCGAATCACTGTTAATATAGCTATGGAGATCATTCAAATATATAATACGGGGCTACAGTTGCATCGCTGTTTTACCCCCTTTTCCCGATGATATTGGGTCAGAGAGAGAGCAGTTACTGTTCACAATATACTGAGTAGCTATATATATATGTTCTGTAACAGATGGAACATTTTACCATTAATGTTGTGTTTAAGCAATTTGTAGACCATTAATGTTGTGTTTAAGCATTTTGTAGAGGTTCCCGGATGTAGTCGGACTGAGTGATTTGCACGTGGAATTTCTTCTCTGCTATTTTGAGTATTCCTGGGGTTTAAAGCTGGTATTATTTCAGATTTCTTGTGTAGTATTTTTGTTGAACGTTTTTGGCATTTGTGCATGGTGAAATTTTGAGTTGATTCGTCGGATATTCGCTGTTCGCGACGGTTTTTTGTTTGTCTTGGTCAGCCCGGCTGAGTTGACCTAGATCACCATTTTCTTTGTGTAGGTAGATGGCGCTCTATTGAATGTCACACGGTCATACGGGGCTTTTGGGTCTTTAAAGGCACTGTGTTAATATATAGCGCAGGCTATTTGTAAACTGTTGACAACTGTTGTTATTTCCTCGTTTGTTTGTTCGAATTAATCTTTTCTGACGCTCCCTGGTGGGAGTCTATAATTGTTTTTTTGTGCTATGGCAAACAAACTGTTAGAGAGATCACAATTTTTCTTGTGTAGGTGTTAGAGATATCACCATTTTCCTTGTGTAGATAGATGGCGCTGTATTGAATATAACACTGTCATACGGGGCTTTTGGGTCTTTGAAGGCACTGTGTTAATATATTTTTGACATACATGTATACAAAGCCTATCAGGAGCAGGAGGAAGATTGCAGAGCCCACAACAGTCCAAATTGGGTAAAATTTATAAAAGAAATTCTCCAAAAATTAAACTGTTGCCACATATGGGGAAATCAGTACTGCAGATTCCCTAACTCCACTGTTAATTTTCTTGCAGAATCTCTAGTTAAACTTTATAGTATACAGTGGACGGAATCTATTGCAAAAATGTCTAAATTAGATAATTATAGAACCTTTAAAAAGAGTTTTGAGATGGCGTCGCAAATATTAAGTATTCCAAATCGAAAACATCGGTCGGCTTTGTTGAGTTGAGGATTAGTGCACACCCTCTCCAAATTGAAAGAGGAAGGTACAGCAAAAATAGCATTACCAATCGAATTTGTAGTTCTTGCATGGTGGTTGAAAATGAATCTCATTTCTTGCTTTCCTGTGACAGACACAGGGAAAAACGTGCTGAACTATTTAATGCTATTAACGCTACTAGACCTGGGTATATTCAAGATAACAGCTTAAACTCATTCACTGCTTTTTCAACTAGAAATCCTTGTATTCTCCGTTGTGTGGCAACATTTGTATTTGAATGTTTCGAAACATACAAGTGAGGCTTTAAGGGTACTTCCCTTATATGTGTTGTAATTTAATGAGGTACTAGTATATCTATGTGTATCATGTGTTGCCCTTGACCCCTGCCGGGTGAAATTGTGCAAAATAAATCTTATCTTATCTTATATAGCGCTAACACAGAAACTCTGGCTGTGATAGGTAAATTTAGGGTAAGGGGGCGTGGCATTCCTATCACAGCCCAGATCGAGGGTGGGTTAAATTTTGGAGAAAAAAATTCGTCTCGCGAAGAGCAACTTTTCGCTGACGAAAATAACGAAACGGGAGAGAAAAAATATGCCAATTTGATACAGTTTGACCGACCTGAGGTTCTTTCACCATGTACCATCTCTAATGACTGTTTGGGACTCCAAAAAATTAGTGACGACGAAGAAAACACAATAAACGCTCGATTTCGATGTTTACCGCCATTTCCTCAGATTACAGCTCAACGAGACTTGGCCGCGCGCGCGCACTAGTATCGTGACCTTTCTCATCTGACTATGGTGAAATGGACGAGTCACGTGGTCAGAAAGGTCAATCGCGTTGGAAATCTCGTTCTCTCAACGAGACTGAAAATGGCGGCAACTTGACGAGTTAAATGACAAAATTAGAGTTTGGAAGAAGATTTCGTCTAACGGAATGAGTCATTAGTTGATTATCAAAGTTCTGGAGATGCCAAATCATATTATTTATTCGATAAAATGCTTTTCGTGCCTTTGTCTCAATTCCCCACGCCGTGTGCAGTTGAAGATCTCGAGCGACTGACGTCTTATTTATTTTTTCCTTTTCGGTCTGTATATGTGATTCGGGCTAAAGGGGTCAGCAACAACAATAAAAAAAAAAAAAAATAGACCCCTTAGCCGATGTTTTCGGGCTAGGTCACTCACGTCAACGCACAGGAAGTGTTTCTTAATCAGTCGGCGAGTGAGTGAGTGACGAAATGAGTCGACCTTTCTGAACATGCGACGCAGCTAGAAAAAAAAATAACAGTGGAAATCGTTCGGTATCGTTCACCTTCTAACAGGCGTTGTTATGCCGCAAACTCTCACATTTACCGGTACCAATCTCAGTAAACTCAGATATAATATCACGGAACATAAAATCATCCACCAATCAGGTGGATGGCTGGACGCGGCATCATGGCTAGACATCGCGCGTAAACTTCAAAGGATTTACTACCGCCATAAAGTCTGCTTTTGTCAGATGGTAGAAAACGTCAATCAATGACAAATTGTGTGTTGTCATTAGCTTATTAGGGGATCTCTTAGAATATCGGTATAACTTTCGCACGGATATTTCATAGCTTCACATCTAGATAGTATTTTCCTGATATACCATCTTATTTCACCTAGATCCATAGCGGTACGTGTATCTTATGCTCCTGACGTAGCAATTCGATCTTACAAGCAAAACAAACATGAATTTCCTGGGCATTGAATCTATCGGTTTTGATGGTTGAGGAAGACAATGGTATCTTCGTCGCTTTCCCGTTTTATTGAGCCTCTACCAGTCCATTTATTCAAGACAATACAAACTGTAGAGATTGTAGTTTGTCCAACATGAGAAGGGATGAATAGCAATCTCACAATTAATATGCACGCCTCGAGATACAATCAAGAATGTATGTATACATTACCTAATAAAGTGTCGACAGAACGATTTTACAGCAGCCATAACTGGGTTTGCACAAAAGATCTGACATGCAGTAAGTAACCGCCGTTCAAATTAAACTTTCGCCTCAATAATTGAAACCCTTATTTTGTGATCTCGCTACAAATTAAACAATTGTTGTCGAGATATGATTCCCAATTCAGTAATGTATAGACCTAAACCCTGTCCCATGATGAAACACGAATCCATTCATCTACATGACAAGGGTCAATAGACCTAAACCCTGTTGACGTTTTATCCCGCTTTTTTCCACGTGATGAATCGTCCATGACAATAAAATCCCACTTCTATCCCTTGATGCAATGCCGGCCCCCAACATCCATGGCAATTAATTGGCTGGTGGGGATCTTTATACAAGTCAATTAGCTTGTCACCTCCCTCATGTAATATGACATCAACTTAATTGCCAGTGCGAGGTCCCGGTACTGGCACAGTCGGGAGAGCAAGCTTTAATTTAATGTACTTTGCGTTGACAATGACAATTCAGTTGGTTTCGTGTTACATAAGCGATGTTAGATTTCTGGATAAGTGTTCACGTGTCTTGCAGATGAATGAATACACAATTCATCACTTAATTGAGAGAGATATAATACCTCATCAGGGTTTGGCACTATTGTGCATCCATTCATCAACATGGCAGGTGAACAATTATCCATGATGACTTTTCCGGCTGTGCCAGTTCAGTGATCTGGAGTCGGTAATTAAATTGATGTCGTGTTACATGAAGAAGGTTGTAGGTTAATTGAGTTGTATTATGATCCCCAACCATCATTTAATTGGCACAGATGTACAACTAAATGGCATGTACAATTACATGGCATCATGGGATAGCAGTGTGATAAAACGTCACCAGGTTTCAAGCGTATTGTTGTATGATCAACACCTGCACATAGATGTATATGTACATTGCATCATGGGATAGAACTGGGATACACCTGTTTCGATACAGGAAAGTGTACTTTTGCTCCTATATACCGCCGATCTTCGTTTCAGCACTACGAGAAGCTAATTCATTGTCGAAGATTGTCGGACCATTTGGAGTGCCATTGGAGGTAAAGAGATACAATAATGTACTTGGGTAAAATCTATAAACAGGTTGTTACAGGCTGTTACAATCCTTCCCTTAACCACTGATTTGCGATAGATAACATGCATCAATTTCCTTCTTTCTCATCAATTAAAACAAAAACGACAACTGCCCCTATTGCTATGTGCAAATTGGAGAGCTTTCAGTGAGAGGAACCGCTCCATATACCTGTTCGCGCTCGCGGTGATCTTCATAGTGTCCGGGAGTGAAAACTAAGAATGTCCTGGCTAAGAGTGTCCATTTTCTATAGAAACGAAGCACGGAGACTTATCTTTGAGATGGAGAAAAGGGTCCTAGCTGAGTTAGGAGATACACATACAAACACATTTCCCACCGGACATTCTAACCCTCCACACCTGCAACCAGCTGGCACCTTGGCCCGCAGATTTACCCTGCCACTCAGGTTGATCGTCCCAGTGACGATGAATGTTGCATTCGCGACTTCTCGGCCTATTCCGTCGAAGTCATAGTACCTCACGCATTAATGGTGTAAGGTTTTTACAGCTCTCAGCTGTAAACCGTGATCCGCCGCTCGTGAGGCACATCACATGCTATTGGATGTGTTTCCGCTCAAATAGTCCTCGTTGTATTTCTCCCTTATCCGAAGATAAAATATATATCCAAATTGAAAGGATACTTCCTTGATTCTACCCGCGAAGGATCTCTTCCAATTTGAGGTATTTCTCCTCGTTTTTCTTCTCGAGCTGATCTCCATGGCAACGGAAGTCATACAGCTGACATGCGCTGTCTGGACTTTCGGCGTGATACTGTGCTTTCAACATGGATGCAAATATGGATTCCTAGCAGTGCGGAATGAGGATTCCTAGCAGTGCGGGGCGGGACGACATTAGTCCTACATTATCCGAGACTGTGTCGAGTGCGAATGTTGTAACATATTGTTGCCAACAATCTAAACTCCATGTTGTCATTACAATACAAACTCCATTTAAAGACAATCAAGCAAATACATAAAAATGCCAGTAGTCCTTTTCTGATTACTGAATTGATAACATGAAATCTTCATCTCAGCAGATATTAGAGGCCACCAGTGACACTGTAAAAAAATCATTTTCTGCCTCGAAATCTAGCTTAATCCCAGAGAGATTGTTTTGTCACTGTGAATTGGCTCACCAAAAACGCGAATCCAAGTTGCGTATTATAGTGCTGATAAATTCTCTCGGGAGTATCCGATTTATACGAAGACACGCGTTTGATTCCATGTTGCAAATGATGTTTTCACACGTCTAGTATGTATTGAAAAGCAATCAAGTTGACCGGTGACGTACGAAAAACCAACTCACTTCCTGAAGAAAATTCCATAATGCTGCTAATTTAATTTCGCACCACATGGTAAAAAGTGGTAATTCAGCAATCTCAAAGTACAATTCCTAGTGCACAAATTCAAAGATTATTTTTTGTAATCGGTTATGGTGAATCACCATTAGATTCCCATTAATCCTTCTGTAGTCAAGTGTTATAAAACAGTTAATTATATACACCAAGTACATGGAATCCTTGGAAGTGAATTTGAGTTTCTGCATATTTCATACGTTGTGTTCGACATCGAATTCCCTCGATCACTTCAGGTCAGAATATGTATGTGCTGATTTGAACTGTAATTCAAGTTAATCTTTTAACAATAATACCTGCCCCGATAGCATTGCTGCGTGGCTCCCTGTCTGATTTGGGGTTCGTTAATCGGGTAAAATTTGTTAAATTCATATTTCAGTTAGCCAACAGGGAACAATGCATGATATAATATCAAATTCATTCGCGCAGAGTTTATGATGACGCGCCATACTCAGTTGATGATATATTTTCCGATTGACGGGAACATCTTCATTCCAATCATCAGAACTGAATCAGTAAGAATAGACAAAGAGTTTTTGTATCTTCTCGATGTTTTTCGAGCTCCTGACAATCTGATTTTTTTTAATATACCGTTGTAAACCCTCTGTAGGCCTATATATATATATATGTAAAAGGTTTTGCTTTGCTTATATACAAGTCCTTTGGGATTAATTATTCAGTCAATTATTTGCCCACTCTGAAATTGTTTAAGTGCTATAAGTGTAGATCACAATTGTTCAGATAATTTTGTTTGATTGTTGAAATTAACTCAAACTCATTTGTATGAGACGAATAAGCTTCCGGTCAAGGTTGTGGACATGGAAAGCGTGAAGCTGACGATTTTAACAAACTTATAGACGGCAATCGTGTTTTTACGTATCATTCGGCCTGGAGAAAGGAGGGGGGGGGGGGATATTATGACGACCCCAGTAGTAGGGTCTACCCTTTTCGACTCACATTGACCTTTGACCTCGGGCCAAACCACTTTTAGTCGGTAGGGGTGCAAGGTTGAGTGTAGTGTCCCATTAAATCGAGTCCCATTGACCTTTGACCTCAGAAATTTGCATATCACGTGACCCAGGTCAAAGGTCCCGGTGTATTCTTCCGCGGTGATGCGGTCTGGCGGTGATGCGGTCGCGGAAGAAAGCTTCTGCGGAGAAAAAGTAGTCCCCAGACTGGAAATACGCTACATGGTCCGATTGGGTCGAGTGAGGTATCAAAGTGAAGCATTCGTCAAGGGGCATCTGATGGGCTGGGTGTGGGATTGAAATATCGGCATTCTGCGCATGCGCGGTGACCAAAGGGTATGAAAATAGACGTTTTGGAGCTAGGGGAGCCACTAATGGTCCAATGGGGTCGAGTGAGGTATCAAAGTGAAGCATTCGTGAAGGGGCATCTGATGGGCTGGGTGTGGGGTTGAAATATCGGCATTCTGCGCATGCGCGGTGGCCAAAGTGTATGGAAATAGACGTTTTGGGATCTAGGGGAGCCCCTAATGGTCCAATGGGGTCATATGAGGTATCCATGTGAAGCCTATGTGAGGGGGCATCTGACTGGACTAGCGGCTCGAGCGTTGTTACCATTCTGCGCATGCGCAGACAGGGAATTGTGGGAAAAGGGTATGCAAATAGACGTTTTGGGATCTAGGGCAGCCCCTAATGGGCCGATGGAGTTGTATGAGGTATCAATGTGAAGCCTATGTGAAGGGGCATCCAGTCATGGGTGGGTGCATGTAACATTTTTCCTGAAAAAAAACAAAACGGAACATGGACTTTATCGAACAATCCGGGAAAATGCCTATATGGGGTATGGGGCGTATATAGGTCGCCGGGCTTAACGGGGCTTGCCTATCAATAGAGTTATCTCCCCCTAGTTTCAGGGTGGGTGTATGTAAAAATTTTCCTGAAAAAATACGGAACACGGACTTTATCCTAAATTACTGGAAAATGCCTATATGGGGTATCCCCATACCCCATATAGGCATTTTCCCGTAATTTAGGATAAAGTCCGTGTTCCGTATAGGACCATCCTGGGAAACCTACTTCTCGACATTTGCGGTATAGGTTGTGGGGTCTCGTTTTCTCAGTCTCGTCATTTAGAACACGATAGGAAGTGTTCCGGAGCGAAACGGTGAAATTTTTGGAAAAAGTCACCGAGACCCATATAGACCTATATAGTCCCATACTGGGGGTATAGGACCGATGTTTGTCCCACTGGGAAACCTACTTCTATACCAACCTCCCCACAGCGCATGCTCCATTACACAGGCTCCATTACCATCCCTGCCACCAATAGCGGAAGTTGACCTTTACTACGTTGCTATGACGTATAGGTGAAACCAACCAACGCACGGTTCAGTTTGAATCCGGCCGAACAACTCCTTTAGTGTTGCACATGAGCGAACTACTTTTCATATGCTCTGTCCAGATAAACAGGGAAAATTATCTCCAGATAAATTTGTTTAACGCTAGGTCAACAGTGGTATTATGCAGACTTGAAAAGTAATCGAAATGTTCAGTCAACATCTATTTTACTATATATGATGTCACTTCCGGCGATGTGCGCGAAGGCCCCGAATCCGGTCCAAAAATCTGACTGTTGGCTGGGGTGTTATTAGACCCCCAGCGAGGTGGTTGCTTCTATACATTTGCGGTATGGTTGTTTGGATTTGTTTTCTTAGTCTCGTCAAGACAAACATGATAGGAAGTGTCCCGGCACGAAACGGTGAAATTTTTGAAAAAAGTCACCGAGACCCATATAGACCCATATAGTCCCATACTGGGGGTATAGGACCAATGTTTGTCCCATTGGGAAACCTACTTCTAGACATTTGCGGTAGGGTTGTTTGGATTTGTTTTCTTAGTCTCGTCATTTAGAACATGATAGGAAGTGTCCCGGAGCGAAACGGTGAAATTTTTGAAAAAGTCACCGAGACCCATATAGACCCATATAGTCCCATACTGGGGGTATAGGACCAATGTTTGTCCCACTGGGAAACCTACTTCTATACATTTGCGGTAGGGTTGTTTGGATTTGTTTTCTTAGTCTCGTCATTTAGAACATGATTGTTCCGGCACGAAACGGTGAAATTTTTGAAAAAAGTCACCGACGCCTGGGTAGGCCCATAGGTCTATACTGCATGGCTATGGGTGTATTGGTCCATACGGGGTGGACGTGTTGGGATCTAGGTGGACCACTAATGGTCCGATGGGGTCGAGTGAGGTATCAATGTGAAGCTCTCATGCAGGAGCACTTGACTACACTAATGGTTCGTACGTTGTCAATAGTCTGCGCATGCGCAGACTGGCCGTAGTATAGAAAGCAGACATTTTTGGGGGTGTGTGTGTGGGTGTGTTTGGGTTAGAGATGGGCTATTCACGGTTCGAATGGGTCGTGTGAGGTATCCATTTGGAGTGCCATTGGAGGTAAAGAGATACAATAATGTACTTCGGTAAAATCTATAAACAGGTTGTTACAGGCTGTTACAATCCTTCCCTTAACCACTGATTTGCGATAGATAACATGCATCAATTTCCTTCTTTCTCATCAATTAAAACAAAAACGACAACTGCCCCTATTGCTATGTGCAAATTGGAGAGCTTTCAGTAAGAGGAACCGCTCCATATACCTGTTCGCGCTCGCGGTGATCTTCATAGTGTCCGGGAGTGAAAACTAAGAATGTCCTGGCTAAGAGTGTCCATTTTCTATAGAAACGAAGCACGGACACTTATCTTTGAGATGGAGAAAAGGGTCCTAGCTGAGTTAGGAGATACACATACAAACACATTTCCCACTGGACATTCTAACCCTCCACACCTGCAACCAGCTGGCACCTTGGCCCGCAGATTTACCCTGCCGCTCAGGTTGATCGTCCCAGTGACGATGAATGTTGCATTCGCGACTTCTCGGCCTATTCCGTCGAAGTCATAGTACCTCACGCATTAATGGTGTAAGGTTTTTACAGCTCTCAGCTGTAAACCGTGATCCGCCGCTCGTGAGGCACATCACATGCTATTGGATGTGTTTCCGCTCAAATAGTCCTCGTTGTATTTCTCCCTTATCCGAAGATAAAATATATATCCAAATTGAAAGGATACTTCCTTGATTCTACCCGCGAAGGATCTCTTCCAATTTGAGGTATTTCTCCTCGTTTTTCTTCTCGAGCTGATCTCCATGGCAACGGAAGTCATACAGCTGACATGCGCTGTCTGGACTTTCGGCGTGATACTGTGCTTTCAACATGGATGCAAATATGGATTCCTAGCAGTGCGGAATGAGGATTCCTAGCAGTGCGGGGCGGGACGACATTAGTCCTACATTATCCGAGACTGTGTCGAGTGCGAATGTTGTAACATATTGTTGCCAACAATCTAAACTCCATGTTGTCATTACAATACAAACTCCATTTAAAGACAATCAAGCAAATACATAAAAATGCCAATAGTCCTTTTCTGATTACTGAATTGATAACATGAAATCTTCATCTCAGCAGATATTAGAGGCCACCAGTGAAATATTTTTTTTCTGTGGAGATTATATCCATCGATCAGATAAATTTCAAAATGATAATCAAATTGATACATTCAGCATCGTGTGAGACACTGTAAAAAAATCATTTTCTGCCTCGAAATCTAGCTTAATCCCAGAGCTAAAAACGCGAATCCAAGTTGCGTATTATAGTGCTGATAAATTCTCTCGGGAGTATCCGATTTATACAAAGACACGCGTTTGATTCCATGTTGCAAATGATGTTTTCACACGTCTAGTATGTATTGAAAAGCAATCAAGTTGACCGGTGACGTACGAAAAACCAACTCACTTCCTGAAGAAAATTCCATAATGCTGCTCATTTAATTTCGCACCACATGGTAAAAAGTGGTAATGTGTGTGTGGGTGTGTTTGGGTTAGAGATGGGCTATTCACGGTTCGAATGGGTCGTGTGAGGTATCCGTGTGAAGCCTATGTAATGGAGCATCTGATGGCGTGGATGTGGGGTAGAAATAGGGTCATTCTGCGCATGCGCGGTAGCCAAAGGGTATGGAAATAGACGTGTTGGGGTCTATGCGGGCCCCTCATGGGCCTATTGTGTCGAGTGAGGTATCCATGTGAATCCTAGGTGGGGGGATCATCCATCTGGACTAACATTCACGTGGTTTGGTGGGTCTGCGCAAGTGTGTGACGTCACTTCCGGTTTGGGTGAATGGGGCGTGACCTTTGGACATGTCTAGACTTGTCTGTGTCTCTCCGTGTCATGTACTGGGGTTTTTCCCCACAATGGCGTTCACGTGGTTTGATGGGTCTGCGCAAATGTGTGTGACGTCACTTCCGGTGTGGGTGACGTCACTTCCGGTTTGGTTGAATGCTCAAACACTACCTCCAACTTTCCCGGCCCGGCCCGCCCCGGCCCGCCCCGGCGGGTTCTCCGGCCGCAGCGCTCGCGCGTGGGTTCTCCGGAAGCGCGCGGGGATGATCTGATGCCGCAGCGCGCGCGCGCGTCATCACCGGCAGTGGGCGGATGAATGTCGGGTCAAAAGGTCAAAGGTCACATCCAGGTCAAACGGTCCAAAGATCTCCCTTTCGGCAGGTTCGGAGGAGACAATGTTGCGGCATCGATATATACAGAGCTATGGATGGGTTACCTTTAGCTCCATTCTAGGCCGCTGATTGGCTAATACGGTGTTCAAAGCCAGTTTCATGCATTATGCTCATATAACTTATAGTAATAAACTTAATCTATACGTGTTGGACGAGTCTTCACTCACCGTCTTCCTTTACACGCACCTCAATGAAATGCCCGCTCCAAACCTAGACCAAAACACGTACTTGGTCTGTGGGCTGATTTCATTGGCTCTCTATTTTACTATAGTGCTCATGCATTCTAACATTGATGGGTTACATTTTGGCCCCATCCTACACCACTGATTTAAGTTTGACTGAATCTCCACATTGGGCATTTATGCATTATGAATAAAACACACAAGACAGGGTTTTTTGGTGAGATCTCATTTTGTTTTTTATTCAGTAACAACAACAACGTGAGAACAACCACGTGAAAACTGAAGCCCAGAACAAGGGGCTTGTACATTGAAAGAACTGAAGCCCAGAACAGGGGGCTTGTACATTGAAAGAACTGAAGCCCAGAACAGGGGGCTTGTAAACTGAAGCCCAGAACAGCGGGCGTGTGTACATTGAAATAACTTAAGCCCAGAACGGGGCTTGTACATTGAAATGATGGGCGGCCCAGTCATATACGAGTACATCTCGGTCCTCGGCCTTGGGGTACTCGTCAAACATCTGTACGATGGTAGATAAGGTCCTTCCCCGGCATCGATGGTACAGGTAAAACAAGCAATATTGTCCGCACACGCTACTGGTCAGGCTTTGCAACGTTTGACTGTTCCAACACCACGTCTCTGTGCCTTGATCCATGAAGTCTGTTAAATCGGATGGAGGGGTGGCAGGCCGTACGGGTCAAAGTATTCGCCCTGCTGTTCTGTCAAGTACACGGCCACCCAATGTTCACCGGGCCGATCCATCGGGTCCGTGTTGAGAACGTATGCAGCAGGATACATACGGTCTAATGGGAACACATCTCGGGCGAACACCCCTTGAAAGACCATACGTGTCTCTGGGTCATTCTCCAGCACGGTGGTTATCTGGTCTGTATCCATGTTAGGTGGAGAAGTCACACAGGACGTTGCGCGCCTTGTCCACTTGAATGATGTTGTCAAACTCGGCGTAGCAGATCACATTGACGGTGGTCGCGAGGGCTCGTGCAAAGTGGATTTCCAACCGTAAATTGCCTTGCTTGGCCAGGGCCAGCTGATGGTCGTTCTCTAAGGTGGGGGTCAGATCAAAACAGAACAACGTGTATCCGTTCGCGTAGTCCTCCCGACTGATCATATTCCCTTCGTCCTGGTTGATTTGACCGGTGGCTGTAAACAGGCTCTGATAGGCTCGAATGAAATTCCTGCGCCCAAAGTTCGGTGTTAAGGCCGTGGCTGGGACCTGTTGTCCATCCACATGCAGGGCCACAAAATTGATGCCGAAATGTTTAAAGTCAAACGGATTCTCTGGGTAGGCTCCGCTGAAACTGGTATTTTCCACACAGGCCAGGATCAATCGCTTGGGTAGTTCCCCCAGGAACAGGTTTTCTTTGTTGGCGCCCATATTTCCAGCAGGCACAGAGAACACTTTGGTTTGTACACGTCGGATAGGGTACTGGGCTGGTTTTGTTTCCAAGGCTTTCATGTGTCCCAATTGAACGGCTGGATTCGGTTTCACTTTTCGGACATACAGGACTGCGTCTTGGATGACAATCTTATAGTTAGCTGCATGCCCCTCTACGTCAGTGGCCATCAAGGCGAAGGTCGGAGGCGCCCGTATCAGTCGGATTTTGATGGGGATCTTGTTCAAGAGGTACCGGTCTTGCATGAACATGTTTGCGTGCAGTCGACCCATGAGATCCACCGAGGCACTGTTCGCAGTGAAAGCCTTCCGTTTGTTATATCCCACATTGTCCACCGTGTCCATGTGCTTGGGTGTGTCCTGTAGAATAAAGCGGCTGTGAGCTGAGATTTTTTAGCCTCTCGGCCATACGACAACAGTGTCTCGATGTAGGCTCGATAGGGGTACGTGTTGGTCGAGTCACTGATGAGTTTGTCGCTGAGAAAAATATCCACCTGTTGAAACATCGAGTGCAGTCAGAGATTCGTCGGGCCCACCGTTGCAGCTTGGATGATTCTGGTGCCAGCCCCATTGACCACCTTGGCTTTCACATACAAGTATGTATGGGCTAAATCCACATAGGCCGTATCCGCATTACTGATGGTGAACTCGATGGGCCCGGTTTCGTTGATGCTGGAGAGCGGCAGATGCTCCACCCATAATCCTTGTTCGACACTGGTCTGTGTGGGCGGTACGGTCCACAAATCAAATTAACTGTTGGTGGAGGGGCAGGACTCGGCGTGGATCAAAGACATGTTTTAAGAAAAGATATCCTGGGTCTTCGATGTGCGTCGTCGCTGGGTCGGTCGTCGACTGGTGCGTGGTCTCGGTGGGGCAGCTCTTTTATTCCCTACGGTGCGTTGTGCTTTGGCCACCAAGACGCCTCCCGCTTCTTTGGCCCGCCGTTTCAAGGATTCTTTGGGTGCCGTACCCCCCAAGACATCACCGGCCACTTGCAGTCCACTGCGTACCGCTTGTTTGCCGATTGCTTTCACCCCACGCGTCACCAAGGGCAGGAACGTTTTGACGATGCTGCCGAGTATGTTCCCCAGTCCATGTCCTCGTTGCATGCGTGCACCGCTAAAGACCGGAAAGCCACCCCCGGCCTGTTGGGCATAATAGTCGGCATAGCTGCGTGCATCGCACTCGTAAGGTACTTTCATTATGCAAAGTGGGGAGCACGTGCTTGTCGAAAATGAAGTGTCAGCACCACTTTTCCTCGTTCGAATGCCACCGGTCGTCCCGTGTCATCTCTTATATCCACCGTGATCGTGTTGATGTCGGTTTGTCGTACGGGCAAGTAGAGCATGTGGTTGAAACTATGGGTGAGTTGATCTCCATACCTCTTTTTAATGGGGACCACCCGTAACAGAGGTGTGTTGATATCGCCCACGATGTGGTTGTCGACTACGTCCGAGTAGACGTAGAGTCCGTACATACCCGACTTCATATCCATCGGGATCTGGCCATGGTCCTCGGATGGACCCGTGTAGATCGCGTGAGCTAGACCCAGCATTTGCTGTAGGATAGGACTCAGTACGACACTCACGTTGGCGGTGAGAAGGATCTGTGCCTTGTCGTTCTGTGCGTTGTAATCGAAGTCCACGTGATTCTTGAAGGGAAAGGATTTGATGGGTTTTGAAGTATTCGTGACCTCCCGTAGAGCCTTATAATGCAACAGTCTTGACAGCCCACCCATGAACTCCTTGGGGTATCGTATTGGCCTTCGGGGAGGGTGAGTCGGGTGTCTTTGCCTTCGTAGGTCACCTCGTACCACACTTCATTGGCTCGCACGTTGTACCACGAGTAAGGGTATTGGATATCCACGAGGCCACATTCCCAGCGCCCAGGTAAATGCAACGGTTGCGGTAACTGGGTCACGTACTTGGCCAAGGTGTTGTTAGGAAACACATCCAGCGAACTGTTACTGGGTAGGGTGAGGTAAAACATGGCGACTGAGCTGTCCTGCTGCTGCTGTTGGTTTTAATAGGTGTTCCAGGCCTTGGGCAGTTGTGTCCGGCGTCGTGTTCGTCGCGTTGACTTGCTACGTGTCACGGCTCTGGAGATGTGGGGTGTCCTGATCGAGGGTGGTTTTTTAAAGGTCTGAAAAGAAGGTGCCCGTTGTGGTGGTGGTGTTTTGGGGGGTGACTCCGGTTCCCATTCGGATTCCCAAGGTTGTGGAGTCTGTCGTGGTGCACGACTCGGTGAGTCACGCTGCATAAAGGCCCAGCGGTGGGGGTTCCCCACCAATTCCTGTGGTACATGCATGTCTTTCAAGCCTTGAGCGAAGGCCTCCCATCCTCGAGGATCCGTGTGCGACCTGCGTTGACGCATCAGATCATTCACTAAATCCGTCATGTGGGTCCCGGGAACCACCTGATTCTGTACCAGGAGTTCGCCTTTATCATTCCAAGTCATGTTAGGATTCTGTTTCATCCGTTGTAATACCAGGTCAGCTTGTTTCTTGAACGATGCAGGTACACTCTTCAGGACTTCGTCCTCCACCCACTGTGGGGCTGTGGGTGGTACCCCTGGCAATGGCGGCTGTTGGAGCGGTGCTGAGGTCGGCGGTGTGTCACGTGGTGGTGGTGGTGGTGGTGGTGGTGGGGTAGAGAGGGTCTTGTATTGGTCCATGAACGTCATGTACCGTTGAAGCATCTCATTGTACCGTTGTACTTCTCACTGTCGCTTAACCCCGGTCTCTGTAAGATCTGTTGCATCTCTGCATCGAGGGTGTTTATGGTCTTCACCGTAGGTGGGACAGGGTAGGGCGATTGGAGGTTTTGAAGGAATCGTGGTTCGACGAGGACCATTTTTTTCGTGTGATTCATTGTCGGCCGAAGAGTCCACCCAATACTGGACCCAACACGGAAGCGGCCAACGGTGCTAAGATGGCCCCGAGAAAGCCGCCTTTCTGTAACACCTTTTTCTTTTGTGTTTGAGGGACCCGCTTGTGGACTAGGGTTCGGAGACCTGTCTTATGCTTGGCCAACTTGGTCTTCTGAGCCGGAGTCAGTGGTACGTTGCCTTTTAACAGGTTGTACCCGATCTCGCACAGACAGCGTACAAGGTCAGGGTCCGCACCGCGTACAATGATTCGGACTAGCTCGGGTGGGGCCGTCTTCAATACACGGAGCGTCGGGGCATGCTTCCGTACTCGCACAGACATCATGTACAACTAATGCTAGAACCCACAGCTCTGCTCTTTTTATCTAATTCAGAGAACAGAGACAAAGTCAACCATGCTGTGGTATTCATTCTTTTCATTATCCCCATCATCAAACACACAGACCCCAGCTGGGGGAGCCACTGTGGGTGTGTTTACATTATTTTTGCATGTACACGTGGTGGGCCTCTCCGGGAAAGATGCCGGTCCGTAGTCGAAGATGTTCGGGGTGGGTTGCTTGAGGTCGAAGAGCATATACCCGTGCTGAGGGGTTGTGGCATCTTTGAAGGCTTCCAACGCAAACGATGTGCGGCCGGGATACATCTGTCTCGCCAGGTGCAGCAGTTGAGTGGTATCTCTCGGGTTTTTGAAGACCACCAGGTAGTGGGCATTTAAGCTGATGTTCCGATGTTCTTTGTTTTTACTGAACAGATTCTGCACAATGTAGATGATGCTGAGCCGTCGATGATGGCTGCCTTTGGTAAACAGTTGGGTGACCCGCGCATCCGTCTCCGCCATGAGATCATCCAGAACCACCAAGGTGTCGGGTTCCAAATCGGCCAGGTTGGGTAGGCCTTCCACGAACGTGATGTGGGGCATTGCTGCATACGCTGGCTGCCATTCTCCGTAACACCACACGACTCGGGCAATGGGTGGGGTGATCATGCTGTCGGCGTGTTCGAGGAGCTTCCTGACGAAGTGCGTTTTGCCGGAGCCCGTCGGTCCTGCGATGACGCAAGTGAAGGGATGCTGCCAACGGGGGTCCATGGTTGGAGGTGTATCCGCTGTCGTGGTAACCCGCTCTTGTAAATTTGGTACGAGTGAACTGGAGTGGTGGGTACAACGTCGGTCGTCGTTGTCTGTTCACTGTCAGGGATGATGATGATGGGGGTGGGTACAACGTCGGTCGTCGTTGTCTGTTCACTGTGAGGGATGAAATCCGGTGGGTTTTCAGACGTAGTAGGTGTACTTGGTGTAGGTGTTGACTCTATACTTGGTGTGGAGCTCGACGTGGCTTGTACACGGGGTGTGGTGATGACTGGGCTCGATACGGGGTTGACTGGTGCTACCTGTAGACCGGTTTCACTGATGGCTGGTGTTCTCAATTGGTTAAGTAACGTGCTGACATAGGCTACGTCGTAAAACACACCTCCGTACAACACACTCAGCAGGGTTAGCACTATCACCACAAAGCCTACTTGCGCTTTGCGCGTTTTGGGAGACGCTGTGTTCAGAGGCAGCTGCTGTTTGTCCATAGCACTGTGGTCGGACGTGGAATGAAGGATGACGGCAGTGGTGTCTGGCTATATAGTCGTTTCACCTGGATGGCAGCGACCCAGGAATTGAAGGAACTGGGCCAACCTTGCCATTTGACGAAATGAAACAGTTTGCCACGTCGACGTTCCGTTTTCAAAATCTGCTCCACCGTGTAGTAGTCTTGCTGTGTTTTTACGACAGGCTGTAATTCCGTCTCGTAAAACGTCCCTAGCAACGGTTCCCCTTGAAGATCTTCCAGTTCATAGACTCGCTGCTGTCGGGGTAGGCGCCGTTTAATCAGGAAGTGCTCATCGCTCCAGTTGGGCAAGTAACTTTTCTCGAACTTGCCCTTGACTTTACTGATCCGTACAGGGTCCCCGACCTTGTACACCGCCTTCGTCGTTCGCTGCGATGGCCTGGGGTACAAGACACGCCGGATTTGGGCTTCATTGCGTTGGGTCACGGTAATGGGGGCTCTCTCTATACTCCGGTGATAGGCTCGATTGTAACCACTCACAAGTTTCGGGAGAACATCGATGTACCGCCTTGTATTCTTATAGGTGAAATATTTATACATACGGCCTTTGAATGTCCTGTTGAACCTTTCCACCACGGAAGCCTTGGTCTCGTTGTACGTATGGAAGAAAAACACCTTCTGTTTCTTGAGAAAGGCTTGGAACGGTCTGTTGAGGAATTCCGTGCCTTCGTCGGTTTGCAAATACAAAGGTTTGCGCCCGGTCTTGAAGATGTCTTTGAACGCCGCTATGAGATTCGCCCCCGTTTTCGTCCGGATGGGTACCACCCACGCATACTTCGATAGGATATCGATGCACGTCAAGATATACCGATTCCCATCGTTGTGTTTGGCAAAGGCGCTCATATCGACCAAATCCGCTTGCCACTGGGCATCTATTCCTCCCACGATGACCCGGTTCCGTAGAAAATGGCGACGGACAGATCGATGTAAGGTATAGGTGTCTTGTTTTCTTAACCAATCTCGGACTTGGGCACGTTGTATCCCCTGGGGTTTGGCCGCTCGATAGAGAACCGACAATGCACTATAGGCCGGCGGACTGTCGGGACTGTAGTATAAGTTATCCAATACCTTCTCCCAGCGCTTCATGGTGACAAAATGATGATGGACCCTGGCTCTATCGTTTATTTATAACGGGTATATCTTGGGCCGGAGTTTCTTTCTGATTTTCTTCGTTGGCTTCCATAGTGTCCATGATAAATGACCAGTCCAGCTCGTCTGATGACCGCTTGATAAGCACTTGATCCACATCTACCACGGCATCTTCCAATGCAGACCATAGATCAGGGTGAAGGGTAAAATGCACTGTACCCCCATCTAGCCGAGCCAATTGAGCAAAGAAAGGGCCGCGTCGGATGTACACATCGTGACACAAGTGGATGAGGTCGCCGTGCAGTTCATCAGACAACACCCGTTTGAATTTGGTCCAGCCCTCTCCGGACAGAGGAATGTGAGCCGGGCACGGTTGTGTAGGGTCCGCATCACAGATGTCTCCCACCTCCTCCATGATATCGACCTTATCCGCATACACGTGCAGGAAAACCTCGGGGGTCAAGCTGAGTATTATATGCTCCGTCATGGTCAGTACGTGAATGGTACCAGATTTGACTGTCTCTCGTATTTATAGGGAGAACCCCGTGAGATCAAAGGATCAGGTGGTCATGTCACTGGGCTGACTGAGTCTAGCCGGGTAATCATTGGCATCGTCGTCTGGTTCATGGCTAGACATTTGTTCATTGGGTTCTGCCGCCGCTTCTCTCAGGGCACGAGCCCACTCCAACTCGTCTGATGACCGCTCGTCCGGTGTAAACAGCTGGTCCACGATAGGCACCACTTTCTCGAAGGCTATCCACAGATCGGGGTCTAGGGTGAAGCTTCGCGTAGGGTCTTGGTAGCGGCCCAGACGAAGAAGGGTCCACGGTATACGTAGATGGCATTGTCTATGTGGATGAGGTGTCCATCGAGCTCGCCGCTCAACACCCGTTTAAATTTGGTCCAGCCGTCACGGTGTAGCGTAACCGTATTCGATACGGTCTCAGCGGGCGACGAGCAAA
The DNA here is from genome assembly GCA_036873755.1 of Hanleya hanleyi. Lineage (NCBI taxonomy): Eukaryota > Metazoa > Mollusca > Polyplacophora > Lepidopleurida > Hanleyidae > Hanleya > Hanleya hanleyi. The sequence goes on from JAVTVY010042098.1 coordinate 70,952, forward strand.
CATCTCCACGGTCTTCCACGAGGGTGACTTTATCTTCATAGACGTGTAACCCCACCCGGGGTGTAAGGGGAAGGATGGCTCGTAGGACTGGTGACATGCTTGATCCAATGACGAACGGTGAATGACACACACTCTGTCTGACCCTCGTATTTATAGTCAGGTCCCACTGTCAATGCCACAGCGCCAGGGTCAATAGGGCACAGACTATTGTGAGGCCAACCAGCCGTCGCTGGTCCCGGCGTGAGCGCTCCTGGTCCATAGCCCGAGCATCAAGGATGGCTGTCATAGTCCAGTAGTGGTGAGTGATGGCACACCTCTCCATCGAGTGCACTCTGTCGAGGACCGCTTCTGTGAACTCGTTCAGGATCTGGCGTCGCCCCTCGTTGTCGTCGCCATCTGCAAACATGGACCGGACCACTGCTCGGTAACCCGTGAGTGAATTAACCACGGTGGCATGCTGTAAAATGCGAGTCGCATAGGGCTGGATCTCCGTCATGGCTCTGCAACCGTAGAAATGAAGGTGTGGGATCCAGAGGGACGTGTTTTATAGACCATGTCACACATGCGCGCCTAGACGTAGCGGGTGTAGTCCGTGATACGTACTATTCTGATGGGTTATGTGGCTCCTATAGAGATAGTACCTTATCGACAATGGGGACTACTTGTTCCAAAGCCGTCCATAGATCGGGGTCCAGGGTAAAACCACCGTCGTTCAGACAGAGGAGTCGAGCGGAAAAGGGACCGCAGAAAATGCAGCCAGGTGTAAGCCTCCGGGTAGCCACAGTCCCTTCTTTCACCTCGGGGTGTAGTAAGTCATCCACCTCGGGGAGTACATCTTTCAGTGCCATCCATAAGGGTGGACAGAGTGTGATATAGGGACCTCCACTCTGTTCCAACCGGGAAAAAAGGGAATCCTCTCCAGCAGTGCGTATGTGCACGCCGACTTCCACGTGCATGAAATCCCTTTCGGGGTCTTTTCCCTGTAACAATCGTGTCAATAGAGTCCAGCCTGATAGCGATAACAAAATCTTCACCTTCTGCGGTGCGTCTTGGACCAGCTCCAGGTGATCGTCATTGACGATGAGGTAGACGTCGGACGTCAGTTGGAATAACGCAAGCTCTGTTCCGCTCGCTGCCATGGTGGGGAATAACATTGAGCAAGTAGATAACTTTAAATTTCTCGGGGTCCACTTCAATGATAAATTGAATTGGACAACACATATTACAGAACTATCCAAGAAGATATCAAGAAATATTGGAATTATTAATCACGTCAAAGAACATTTGAATAAAAAAACTTTATTTATTTTGTATTACTCGTTAATTTATCCATACATTTCGTATTGCAACCTAGTTTGGGGTAATACTTACCATACTCATTTGCATTCTCTCGTAATGCTTCAAAAGAGAGCTATACGGGTAATATCACTCTCAGGCAAACTGGAGCACACCGGCCCTCTGTTCTCAAAATTGAACATTCTTCCCCTCCTATATTTGAATGATTATCATACACTTTTGTTTGTTCACAAATTTGTCCACCACCCAAATACATTACCGGTTTCGATGCGTTCTATCTTCACGAGAATTGCAGAAGTCCATCACTATTCTACTAGACAATCCAACTCTAACCTGTACAGACCATTTTATCCTACCGACATTACTTACTATTCTTTGAAAATAAAGGCACCAAGAGTCTGGAATAGTTTGTCCTCTCTACTTAAAGAAATCTGCTCAATATCTCTCTTTAAATCAAAGCTGAAAGTACATCTGATACACAAATAACGTTATAACTGATTTTTTTGTGCTGGCAGACTTGCATGCACGTAGTACTATTATCGAGAATGTTCATGTGCTTGACTTGTTCGTGTATTGTTTGTGTACGTTTTATTCTATTGTTCACTCATTTTCATCTCGATTACCGTCTCGTTGCATGCATAGTCCAACCAGCGTGTATGCTATCGACAGGAGATGCACGCGGAATGATTAATTTATACAATACTTTTTAAATGTTCGCCAGTACTAATTAAGCTATTTTGTTTAGTAATATAGGGATAAAACAAGCCCCATGGGGTTTTAATCCCGCCAATACATATTTATTTATATCGGCTAACCTATTTTGAATATTGTTGGTAACTATCGCCGAACTGTATAATCTTTTTTTATTATATTGGTGAATAAATGAAATGAAATGAATGAAAAGCGAACGGTTAGAGAGGTGGCTTTATAGTGTACCTGTTGGGTAGGGTTTTATACACCATGCGTGGCACTTGTTATACTCGCTTGCGCCATAAGGTCAATGCTAAATCCGACCTTATTTCACCCGGATGTAAAAATGACGTCACTTCCGGTTTGGGTGAATGGGGCGTGACCTTTGGACATGTCCAGACTTGTCTGTGTCGTTCATCTCCGTGTCTTTTGATGTACTGGGGTTTTTCCCCACAATGGCGTTCACCTTCGGGTCTTTACGGTCAACGTAGCCGCCATTTTCGGACAACCCGCGCACACTTCCGGAGAACACGCGCGTGCGCGCTGCGGCCGGAGAACCCGGAACCCCAACACGTCTATTTCCATACCCTTTGGCTACCGCGCATGCGCAGAATGACCCTATGTCTACCCCACATCCACGCCATCAGATGCTCCATTACATAGGCTTCACATGGATACCTCACACGACCCATTCGAACCGTGAATAGCCCATCTCTAACCCAAACACATCCACACACACACCCAAAAAATGCCTGCTTTCTACACTACGGCCAGGCTACGCATGCGCAGAGTATTGACAACGTACAAACCATTAGTGTAGTCAAGTGCTCTTGCATGAGAGCTTCAAAATAAGACCTCATACGACCCCATTGGACCACCAGGGACTCACCTAGACTCCAACATGTCCACCCCGTATGGATTTATACATACATTGGGCTTATATCCCAATATATGGGTCTATATGAGCCTACCCAGGCCTCGGTGACTTTTTTCAAAAATTTCACCGTTTCGAGACTAAGAAAACAAATCAAACAACCCTACCGCAAATGTATAGAAGTAGGTTTCCCAGTGGGACAAACATTGGTCCTATACCCCCAGTATGGGACTATATGGGTCTATATGGGTCTCGGTGACTTTTTTCAAAAATTTCACCGTTTCGTGCCGGGACACTTCCTATCATGTTCTAAATGACGAGACTAAGAAAACAAATCCAAACAACCCTACCGCGAATGTATAGAAGTAGGTTTCCCAATGGGACAAACATTGGTCCTATACCCCCAGTATTGGACTATATGGGTCTATATGGGTCTCGGCGACTTTTTCAAAAATTTCACCGTTTCGTGCCGGGACACTTCCTATCATGTTTGTCTTGACGAGACTAAGAAAACAAATCCAAACAACCATACCGCAAATGTATAAAAGTAGGTTTCCCAGTGGGACAAACATCGGTCCTATACCCCCAGTATATGGGACTATATAGGTCTATATGGGTCTCGGTGACTTTTTCCAAAAATGTCACCGTTTCGCTCCGGAACACTTCCTATCGTGTTCTAAATGACGAGACTAAGAAAACGAGACCCCACAACCTATACCGCAAATGTCGAGAGGTAGGTTTCCCAGGATGGTCCTATACCCCCCATACCCCATATAGGCATTTTGCCGTAATTTAGGATAAAGTCCGCGTTCCGTATTTTTTCAGGAAAAATTTTATATACCCCCCATACCCCATATAGGCATTTTCCCGGATTGTTCGATAAAGTCCGTGTTCCGTTTTTCTTTTTTTTCAGGAAAAATTTTACATGCACCCACCCATGGCTGGATGCCCCTTCACATAGGCTTCACATTGATACCTCATACAACTCCATCGGCCCATTAGGGGCTGCCCTAGATCCCAAAACGTCTATTTGCATACCCTTTTCCTACAATTCCCTGTCTGCGCATGCGCAGAATGGTGACAACGCTCGAGCCGCTAGGCCAGTCAGATGCCCCCTCACATAGGCTTCACATGGATACCTCATATGACCCCATTGGACCATTAGGGGCTCCCCTAGATCCCAAAACGTCTATTTCCATACCCTTTGGCCATCGCGCATGCGCAGAATGCCGATATTTCAACCCCATACCCAGCCCATCAGATGCCCCTTCACGAATGCTTCACATGGATACCTCACTCGACCCCATTGGACCATTAGTGGCTCCCCTAGCTCCAAAACGTCTATTTTCATACCCTTTGGCCACCGCGCATGCGCAGAATGCCGATATTTCAACCCCACACCCAGCCCATCAGATGCCCCTTGACGAATGCTTCACTTTGATACCTCACTCGACCCAATCGGACCATGTAGCGTATTTCCAGTCTGGGGACTACTTTTTCTCCGCAGAAGCTTTCTTCCGCGACCGCATCACCGCGGAAGAATACACCGGGACCTTTGACCTGGGTCACGTGATATGCAAATTTCTGAGGTCAAAGGTCAATGGGACTCGATTTAATGGGACACTACACTCAACCTTGCACCCCTACCGACTAAAAGTGGTTTGGCCCGAGGTCAAAGATCAATGTGAGTCGAAAAGGGTAGACCCTACTACTGACCCCCCTTATCCCCGCCACCCAGGCCTGCCCCGAACGCTCGAATGATAGATACGTAAAAACACGATTACCGTCTATATGTTCGTTCCAGTTAAACCGTCAGCTTCACACATTTCACTACCAATCTAAACTGAATAGGCCTATCCTATCTCCGGAATGACTATAAAACTGAGAGCTGATACTCCATGATTTTTTGTAGTATCATATTGGGGTAATTTTAAGTCTATTTTTCGTCATTTTTCTTCAAAATTCGGGTTTTACTTTGAGGATAAATTGGTGATAACCTATTTTAGTTCACGTCAGATTATTATTCACTATTGTTGCGAAAAAAATACATGATAAAACATTGGAAAAATCTGACCGAGAGAAGTGCCTTTTTGGAAAATGCCGTCACTTTGCCTGGCGTCATCAAAGCAGCCATCCTGGATATTTGAAAACATTTTCTATTAGAGTTAGATCAAGGTTATAGTGTGATAAGTTTCAGCTCCATCGGACTTGGGAAAGGTACAAAATTGGGGTGGAGGAGGAGGAGGGGTCGAAATGGTGATAACTGAAATAATTTTATACATATGTACTATATTTGCCCAATATCCAAAGAAATAATGTATAAGTTGGCAAATGTTATATGAAAAATTTTCAGCTATCACCAGTTCAAAATATTCTCCTGGATTAATAGATAAGGCAAAATGAAATATACAACCTGATCAGATGAAGGCACAGGTCACTGAACAAACTTGGAGATCAACCATACGCAAAAAAAAAAAACAACAGAAAAAACAGAAAAAAATGAGCAGGGTTAAGATTGGATTTTTCTTGATAAGTTTTCCTATCGAAATAGAGCTATTCTACATGTCTCTGCAAGGGACAATACTTCAAACCGAATTAGCATTAAATGGGTCGATTTAAATGGTAGTTGAGTATGCGCACATTAATAAAAATTACAATTGGGCATTTTTTTTCTATACCACGCCTCTTTAATTTCATATGCCAAATTTGGAATACGATATAAACCTGTCAGTCTGGATTTGGTATCAAATTTAGCAAATGACATACAGAATAATAAAGTGTTAAAATTTATTGTTGTATAATGCAAGGTTATTGAACGTTATCTAATGTCACCTTAACATAACTTTTGCTAATACGCTGGATCAATGATGACAGCAACATGTCGTATTAAGCACAGTGACCCCCAATATGAACTTGCTGCAATACCGCATATTATCATTGAATACTATTAATATGTAAGGCCACCTGGCTTTACAATTTCATCTGATGACACATCTTAGCTTTCTAAGGGCATTTCACGTTTCACTTAACACTACCCTTAGATTTTCGCTGTGATTCGGCATGTATTTCACACGGCGCCATCTATCTAGAGGGAGATAATCCAGTTCGAAAGTTGTTCCCAAAGCATGAGGTCAAATGTCGGCCCCATTTAAATGAGCCAATGAAATTATCTGTATTCAAATATTTCTCACACATGCAAACATGTCAGTTTCACGAGGCGCAAGACTGGGGGAGTCTACGCGAGACCAAAACGAAATTGTGCAAATTAGCTATTTTATTTCTCACTCTAGTGGAGCATGCTTCTTTGTTTATCTTAAGAAACAAACGGCCTAACATATTTGAAAACAAAATAAAATCGGCGGCAGACCACAGGAAAATGATATGCTTTTTATTTTGTGATGGAGGCACTTCGAGGCCCACCATGGGATCATTTCAATCGATCGCTTTCTGGAGGTGTGTCTTCGTTGTATGAATGTGATTGCACCGATGTCGGATGTAACGGGGCCAGTCGGATGTGACCATTTGGGAAACGCCCTATTACATTCAGATAGCATCCGTTACCGCATGGCTACGAGCAGAAGTTTCTACGTATGATCGTGCCATGCGTTCGGATGATGCTGATGACAAAGTACTAAAACTAGTTCGTCCGTTCAAATGTCTTACCATCTGTAAGACATGTCTTACCATCTTTCGTTCATCAAACTGCTGAACAATGTGTTCTACATGAATCTAACTTGTAGAACGAATGTATGTCCAGTTTCTATATAACGTGCCCTCATGTGAATTATATGGAGAAGATCGTCCATGGGTTTGTTGTTTTTTTTTTGTTTTTTTTTATAATATTTTTATTCGTTTTCATATATATATATACCATTACATGGACATACAAAAAACCGTGTTACAAGACATAACATATGACATACATACAGATAGCCGACATAAAAATAGACAATCTCATATTCCTCCTTTCGAAACATTAACTATAAAGAGACTATTTACGGGGGCGGGGGGGGGAGGAGATGGGCTTATTATAAATACACATAAATATAGGTCAACATATATACATTACAACATCTGCATACAAGACAAAGACAAACATGTTTGGTGACGTATACAGATAATAATGGGAATAGAAGATTCGAATTTTCATATATTGTCTATGATTGTAGACTGGCAAGAGTTTTTATATTGCGAAAGCTCACTTTTAAGTGGCAAAGGCTAAGAATCCTCGGCGTCTAACTCTAAGCCGCAAGACACTCGTATGCATATATATGTTTTACTTCCTACAGAAACCGCGGAGTGGTAAGGCCCTTAAAAAGCAGCTAATAAAACTTAATTACTAAGGGTCTTTAGATTCATTATATTATATGCACATACACACGTTCACATATATATATGGACACAAACATATAACGACAAACATATAACGACAAACAGTACAGATCTGGGACATGTAACAACTGAGTAATATACATACAAATACATTATTCTGGGTCTTTTCTAGAGTCATAGAAATCTCGGAATAAAATCCATTTGTTTGCAAATTTATCACCTAATGATTCTATATTATTTGTATATTTTTCTGATGAGTAATTGTTGCAGAAAGCATATAGAAGAGATTTGATATTAATTGGCGATTTTGTAAACTTGTTACGGTATATATAGTTTTTGGTTATTAGCATAAGTGTATTGAGACTTCTTTGTTCTCTTCCCCACCCCAAAATAATTTTATCCTTTGTTATCTCCCCTCTCATCCCAGTGGTATCATGTAGCCACTGTCGAAGCTCTTTCCAAAGTGTTTGTACTTTTTCGCATTCTATAAACAGATGTTCTAGTGTTTCCCGCTCTCTTCCACAGTAGCTACATGTGTCATTATCAGAAATGCTGATTTTATGTAAAAAGGAATTGGTTGCTAAAGTTCGATGCAAAATTTGATAATGTAAATTTCTCAATTTTGTAGATGTTGTACAACAAAAACTAGTTAGAAAGACGTCTTTCCAGTCAATTTTCTGTGGTAATCGTAGATACCTTTCCCATATATCCATTGTGTTTGGCGTTTCACTCAGATCAGTATTCAATACAATATAATATCCTTTACTACCTCTTCCCTGCCTTACCAGTCCATGGGTTTGTTACCGAAAGAGGGTCTGAAATACGTGAGAACAGCCGGAAATATCAGACATATTTGAGTTTGGATTCATGAAACCAGAACACAGTTATATTCTACAGATTAGCGATAGACGTGATTAAAGATCTCTGAGCATTTCCCGAGATGTTTCGTCATCGCCATAAAGTGTAGCCCACTCATCACACCAACATTAGTCGAATCTTAAAAAAGAACTCGGTAGTGATGATCCATTAAATGTTGTTATGCATAATTTTCTAACTGTAGTTTATGATATATCTGCATAATCAATATAACACTAATAGAAAGAAAGAAATAATTTCATTCAATTCGTTAATCGTGTAGGATCATCACTGAGGTATATACATCATAACAGGCAAGGTTCAATCTTTTTGCCTAGAGATGTACATGGCATCTGCGTTAAGCATCATTTTTTTCTAACCGCTTCTGATCTGCTACATCAGCTCTTCTATTACCACATATATCTGGTAAAGTGGCCTTCACCGGGTCACTGTTGATCAACAATCAACCATTGCAGACGTTGAGTCATTTGGCAAGTCCAAGTGACCATATATGATACGGTTCAACTGTTGCCTGTATTGTCGGTGTAGATTTTGAGATGATCAGTTATCTTGTTCAATCTAAGACGAGGAGGTGTATAAGCAGAATGAAACGAATGAAGATCGTCTGAACATTCACCTTATTTTCAACCTTTCTTCACTTCCATGCAGCTGAAGGAGGTGATGAGGTCAATTCCGGGGAGATCCCTCCGCGGGCAGAAAATAGCCCCATGTCAACGAGACTTCAAATACAGGATATCTGTGACCCGGGATAGGGTTGAATACACGATGGTCGATCCGTATAGCCACGAAAAAAATACATTGGGAATTAGACTTATAGTACGCGGTATTACCATGTACTGTTCAATTCCTCAACTCGGGTGATCTATAAATAGAACTGACCTCATGATCTATAAATAAAACAGCGTTTCTCCGCGGGGAGCGATGACGTCATTGCGGACCAGCATGTCTCAGCATGCTGTCTTCTGTGGTATGAATGCATTTGATACATACATCCACACGTTAGTATTATATAATATAGCACGGCACAATCGCTCGCAAAATGTTAAAAAACATCCGTGCAGGTCCGTCTTTGTCATATCGCTAGAATATCGGTAGAAGAAAAATGTCGTCCAGGGGTCAAATCCCCCGATACCCGGATGATACGAAAATTAAGATCGTAGCGCCATCTATACATTCTGGACGCAAGGACGACAACTCAGACGGGACAATAACTATTTTGGCGGCTGTCTCAAGGAGTATTAGGTAGAAGTATTGGGATGGTAGCAATGGTGCGCATACGCAGGCAGGAAATGGTGGGAACAGGGCATTGGAATGAACGTTTTTGTGTCGAGGTGGGCACATAGTGGGCGTACTGGGTCGGGGAGGGTATCCATGTGAACTGCACCTCCAGGCCGATCAAGTCATGGGTGGGTGCATGTTTTCACAGAAAAAAACGAACTCACACCTGGTGAGTCGTAGAAATGGGAATGTTGTTGATGTTCATAGAGTCATGTTCATTCTCTCAATTTCGGGAAAGTAAAAGTCAAGGGAAGTAATCCAGTTGCCCATTAGTAGTAGTGAAAACAGAGACCCAGTATATTTGCCCTGTAACTTTTGTGAAGAAGTTTGCAGTAATGCATTAACGCCCGTCGTTGCGCCTTAACGCCCGTCGTTACAGCGTAACGCCCGTCTCAACGCTCTATCTCAGCGCCTTAACGCCGTCTTAACGCCTTAACACCTTATCCTAACGCCTTAACGCCCTAGCATACCAGTGTTTTACTTTTTCCGCGAGATTGTACCATGCTATTATATAATACTAACGCATCGACAAGGTGTATGTATCAATCCATTTACACCAGAGAATAGAACATGGTGGGCCCTGATGATGTCATCGCTCTAAACCGGGACATTTTACGGGTGTTTAGCTGGGAAGACCCCTGTTTTGTAGGTCATCGCTCTATATCTCAGGGTAAATTTTTGGGGATTTTCTGAAAACTCTGTTCTATTTATAGCTCACTCGGGAGTAGTAGAGAAAGGGGAGTTTCAGAGGTGCAAAAGAGCTTTGGGGGAGATGAGGGTCTTGTTTCATCCGGCTACCTGGTAGAGTACCTGTGTGTGCGTGTGTTGAGGAGAAGCAGAAAGAGGAGGAGGAGGAGGAGCAAGAGGAATGGGTTTAACTCCCTAACGTCTTCTACATCTAATATCTTACGGCTTAATGTCATGATGCAGATGACAGAAAGACCGATCAACACGTTCAGAAGTTTTCATATATTTTATTCTCTCCAATGTTACATCATACCCAAACTGGAGAAGCCGCACTGGGTATGTTTACAATTCTCGTACGCACTTGTCCAATCAGAGGCCGTCATTGCCGCTGCATCTCTCATATTCGTTCTTGCCCGTTAGATGTATTCTCGGCTGCTCTTGTCCAAACAGAAACCGCCGTTTCAGAAAGTTCAATCTTTACCCATGTTCGATCTAATACGTTTGTTCTAATCGCGGTCGGGCAGTCCAGGATACTGTAATAGCAACATGTCCTGGAACAGATGTTTGCGCATTTTGATCAAATTTTGCTGGGCCTCGGTGAGGGATAGCCCCATATCCTCTTCCATGTGACGCTCGGTGTTCATGATGGAACTGTGCGTGGGGTCGCCTTTCATTTCAAACTGTAGCAGACTATGGCATTCATAGATCGCCATGGCTGTTTTTCTGATGCAGGGGCGCATTTTGATGGACGCCTGTTGTAAGTTATCCTATCCGCCGTCTTCGATCGCCCCAGCGTGAGTAATAATAGCTTCATGCATAATACGATCCTAAAAGGTAGGTTCTTCCTCACTTCCCTGGGATGTAGGCTGACTATCAGAGATCAAACTCTCTGTATCAGTAGATAGACATTCAACAGTCTCTGTTTCGGTATTAGTCGACGGACTCTCAGAATCAGCTGGCATATTCTCAGCATCTGCATCGGCTTCTTTTGCCTCGGTGCCTTCAATCCCATGTGTATTCTTCTGGTGTCGTATCATATCGTAACGTCTGGTGAACGTGCGTTCGCACTCAGAGCAAGTATAAGCCATGGTGATGATTGAACGTCGACTGTGCACGTTTTTGGGATACGCTTGCTTTTATTAACAGTAATGCCAGACAACGCCCAGCTTAACGCTACAACGCCCTGGTGAAATAGTTCAGAAGCTCTGATTTTTCTAGATATTCCATGGAAGTGACTCTAATTCATCGAAATGAGTGACGCCTGTCGACGCCTGTCGTTACGCCTTAACGCCGGTCTCAACGCCCTAACACCCGTCAGAACGCCGTAACGCCATTTCTTAACACCTTTTCGCCTTAATGCCCTAGCTTAACGCTTTCACGCGCTATGTTAACGCATTACCGCCAAATCGTAACGCCTTAGCGCATGTGTGGTACACCCATTTTATGTTGTACCTGTCATGTTCTTTCTTGCCCGTTAGGTGTATTCTCGGCTGCTCTTGTCCAATCGGAAGCCGCCTTTGGAGTTACTACAGAACTCGAAGCTGTGGCATGGATCGGTTAAGATAGAGCGTTAAGGCGCTGAGAAGGGCGTTACTGTTCAAAAAAGCAAGCGTATCAGAAAAACGTGCACAATCGACGTTCAACCATCAACATGTCTTATACTTGCTCTGAGTGCGAACGCACGTTCACCAGACGTTACAATATGACGCGATACCAGAAGAATATACATGGGATTGAAGACACCGAGGCACAAGAAACCGATGTAGATGCTGAGAATTTGCCAGCTGATTCTGAGAATCTGTCGACTAATACCGAAACAGAGACTGCTGAAAGTCTATCTACTGATACGGAGAGCTTGATCTCTGATAGTCAGCCTACATCCCAGGGAAGTGAGGAAGAACCTATCTTTTCGGATTGTATTGTGCGTGAAGCTATTAATACTCACGCTGCGGCGATCGAAGACGGCGGGCAGGATAACTTACAACAGGGGTAAATCAAAATGCGACCCTGCGTCAGAAAAAAACCCAACCATGGCGATGTATGAACGGTATAGCCAGCTACCGCTTGAAATGAAAGGCGATCCCACGCACAGGGAGAGGATATCGGGCTACCACCCACTGAGGCCCTGCAAAATGCGATCAAAATACGCAAAATATCTGTTCCAGGACATGTTGCCGTTACAGTATCCTGGCCTGCCCGACGACGATTAGAACAAACAGATCAGAGCGAACATGAGCGAAGATTGAACTTTCTGAAATATAGGTTTCTGATTGGACATGAGCAGCCGAGAATACATCTAACGGGCAAGAACGAATATGAGAGATGCAGCGCCAAATGACGGCCTCTGATTGGACAAGAGCCTAAGAGAATTGTCAACATGCCCAATGCGGCTCCCCCAGCTTGGGTATGATGTAACATTGGAGAGAATAAACTATACGAAACTTGTGAACGTGGTGATCTGTCTTTCTGTCATCTGCATCATGGGACTAAGCCGTAAGGGAAGCCAGTTAAACACCCGTATAATGTCCCGGTGGAGAGCGATGACATCATCGGGGACCACCATGTTTTATTCCCTGGTGTGAGTGGATTGATACATACACGTTGCCGATGCGTTATTATTATATAATAGCATGGTACAATCTCGTGCAAAAGATAAACAATGGTATGCTAGGACGTTAAGGCGTTAGGGCAAGGCGTTAAAGTGTTAAGATAGGACGTTAAGGCGTTAAGATGGAGCGCTGAGGCGTTGAGACGGGCGTTAAGGCGTAACGACGGGCGTTGAGACATTACTGTAAAACTCTCCGCAAGCGTCACAGGGCAAATATACTGGATTTATGTTTTCTCCACTACTAAGGGACAGCTGAATCACTTCACTTGAATTAGACTTCCCCGAAATTGAGAGACTACACTATCTCAACAACAGCAACAATAACAAAGTCCCTTTTTACTGTGAAAACATGCACACACCCATGATTTGATCGGCCTGGAGGAACACTTCACATGGATACCCTCTTCGACCCAGTACGCCCAAAATGGGCCCACCTCGACCCCAAAACGTCCATTCCAATGCCCCTTTTGCACAATTCCATTGCGCTATTTTACTCCAGTTGGACGTTACTTCATGAGAGCTCCAAATTGGTACCCAAAACGACCCATTCGGACCACTATGAGTCAACCTCGACCCCAAAACGTTCATTCCAGTGCCCTTTTCCCACAATTTCCTGACTGCGCATGCGCAGAATGTTGAAAACGGACTACACATTAGTCCAGTCGGATGGTCCCACACGAATGCTTCACGATGACGCCTCACACGGCCCAATCGGACCATATTGGTCCGTCTCGACCCCAAAAAGTTCGTTCAAATACCCCTTTTCTACTGTGCATGCGCAGATAGACGATATTCCCAACCCACACCCAACCAGTTGGACGCTTCCCCACGAGTGCTTCATACTGACAGGTCACACGACCCAATCGGACCGCTATGGGCTCACCTAGACCCCAAAACGTCCAAATCGATCTGCCTGCCTAAAGCGCATGTGTCATCAGCACTTTCGAACAAAATTCAGCGCATGTTCCTCGAGAGCTCTCCCATCGTGTTTTGCAGCCCGAGAAAAAGAAAACAAGATGCCACTCCCCATTGGGTCCAACATTGTCCACTGCGCCAGAATGGACCTAACATGTCCACCACAAACCTGCTTGAACTTTTCAGCGAAAGTCAACCCTCTCATCGTGTTCTACATCGCGAGACAAAGAAAACAAGATGCCACACCCCATAGTAAAATCCACAAGAAAAAAAAATGACCACCCCAATACTCCTACCTAACACTCGTTGGGAAAGCCGCCTACAGAGTTATTCCGTCAGAGGTGTCTTGCGCTACGATCTCATCCGGGTTGGGAAGTTGCCCCCTGGACGCCATTTTTCATCTACCGATATTCTACCGATATGACAAAGACGGACTTGCAAGCGATTGTACCATGCTGTATTATATAATACTAACGTGCGGGTGTATGTATCAAATGCATTCATACCACGGAAGACAACATGCTGAGATTTGCTGGTCCCCGATGACCGCATCACCGCCAGACATGACCACCTCACCGCGGATGAGTACCGCGGAGGAAGACATCTCCGGGGTCACTTTCGGTCATTTGACTCTCGACCCTTTTGTCGGGACTATAGTTAACTTGACCTCTGTGACCTCGTCGCCACGTCACGCCACGATATGCAAATTGTTGAAGTCAAATCGCCCCAGTTTGCTCTTTCTCGACTACTGACATGATACTGTTCTTGAATTGGTGAGGCATGTAAGACGTCTAACGACGTCTGAAAACCAGCTAAACAAAGCGAAAGTGTTCACTCATATTTCCCATATAGATCGAGACTCGAGATTTATTGTTCAGGGTTTGAAGAGAGTTGTTTACCGCCCAGATTGCAACGGCGATCAGGCCGGAAGCGATCATCACATTGAGAACCTTTTAGCTTTGGTGAACATTCTAGAGGATAACAATATTATTGTCCCCCGCCGCAACGCGGCCGAGGACTTTAAAATGGTTCTTGCTTCTTTGTGTCCGTGGATGTCCGTGGACGTCCGTGCATGCCTGTTCAAATTTTCCGCAAGCGATAACTTCCTGACGCTTCGTTGGATTGTTCCGAAATTCGGCATACCCATTCCTTGCGACAAGACGCCAGTTGGTATTGCATTTCAGCAACATCTGCCTGAAGGTGGCGCCACTGGGTCAAAATGGGTCTTGTTTCTTTGTGTCCGTGGAAGCCTGTTAAAATTTTTCGCAAGTGATAACGTCCAATCGCTTCGTCGGATTCTCCCGAAATTCGGCATACGCTTATCTTGCGATAAGACGCTGGTTGCTACTGCATTTCAGCAACATCTGCCTGAAGGTGACGTGGCAACATCTGCCTGAAGGAGTTTCGCTTCCAGTTAAAATGGGTCTTGCTCTCTTTGTGTCTGTGGATGTCTGTTTAAATTCTTCACAGGCAATAACCTCCAAAAGATTTGTCAGATTCCTTTGAAATACACTCCTTGTGACCAGATGTGGGTTGGTATTGCGTTTCAGCAAGATCCACCTGAAGGTGGCGCCACTGGGTCTTGTTCCAATCTTCTGGGCATGTCCGTCGTTTCCATTCAAATTCTTCACAAGCGATAACTTCCAAATGCTTTGCACCTATTGTTGGCGCCACCTGGTGTTAAAATCAAAATTTGTTTTCAGCCATTAACTTGAGAACTGTTCATCGGAATCTCCTCGAATTTAGCATGCATGTATCCTGCCAGGAGATGTTGTGTGGGATTGCCTTTCGCTCACTTGTACTTACAGGTGGTGCCACCTGGTGGCGAAATACCAGATTTGTTTCCGGGTAATAACTTGAGAACCGCTCGTCAGATTTTCTTAAATTTGGTATGAATATACCATGACATATGATGTCGCTTGGGACTGCGTTTCGCCCACTTGCGCCTACAGGTAGCACCACCTCATGTCAAATCTAAATTTGATTTCCCTCACCGGATTTTTCTCCAATTTACAAATGTAGTATGCAGATACCATGCCATGATATGTCCCTTGGGATTGTATTTCGCCTGCTTCTGCATACTGGTGGCGACACCTGGTGGAAAAATCTGAAATTTGTTTCTGGCAATAATTTGACAACTGCTCATCGGATTCTTCTCAAATTTGGTATTCATATGCCACAATATGTCACTTGGGATTGTGTTTCGCACGCTCGTGCTTACAAATCTAAATTTGGTTTCCGGGCAATAACTTGAAGACCCCTCTTCAGATTCTTCTCAAAGTTCGTATGCTGATACATGTACCATGTCATGAGATGATGTTTGGGATTGCATTTCGCCCACTTGCACCTACAGTTGGCGACGCCTGGTGGCAAATTTAAAATTTGGTTTCCGGACAATAGGTTGAGAATGCATTCAGCTTCTCGTCAAATTTGGTTTGCAGATAATATGCCTTGAGATGTCACTTGAGGTTGCTTCTCGGTTACATAATTTCCATGCTTCACTGCATGGAAACTATATTACAGAAGCAATCAACGTTCAGTCAATCGTTCTGAGTTGATTTTAAAACTTGGGAAGGCAGAAAGACCCTTCCGCATCCAACGCCTATGAAGTAGCAGTTGCCTCCCTTATGTATATCCCCCCGAAACCAACAATGCTAAAAAATATTGCTGCCATTTCGGCGGGGGACTTAGCATCCTCTGGCTGCTTGTTTTATTAAAAGATAATTCTATTGCCTCCCTAATGTTCTTCGTACCCGTTAATCTGTGTATTACTTAGTCAGTACCGGTGGAAACATTTATACCGGTGGAAATCCTCATGCATCTGAGGGGGTGGGGGCATTCTATGTCCACGAAAGCTCATGCTAAAATAAATTAGTTTGCGTCAAAGGTGATAGATACCCTTTCAGAGTTTACCACACATATCCTTGTATTTATTTACACAGCTGACAATGGTGCGGAGTTGACCAACAAATTTACAAAATAATATGCAAATTTATATTGTATTAGACAATGTAGTCTAGGTGGAATAGTCAAACCACGACTATAGAAATTAGCATTGAGTCAGCCCCTTAAAGGAAAGATGACCAAGATGACTGAGCAAGACAAGATGAGAAGACTTTTTAATAGAAACCCTAAATAAAAAAACTACCAAAAAACATCATTGCACCACTAAACCATACAACCCAATCAACAGTTCCAAGGAAGCACCAACACGGAGGAGTACAACCGACCATCTATATATAGCTGATGTTACTGTAAAACTGAGATAACAATCTCCCATGTGCTCAAAGATGGGTCAATCAAGCTAAAAAAGACTGGAAACCATGAGCATGCTGCGAATTAGTAAATTTCTGCTCAAGGCCTCATTGCATTGTCTTTTTGAGGCAATGGGCAATGGACCGATCATCATAACTCGAGAAATATACAGTGTATCGATAAACCTATACCGGTATATATAGACTTGCTCCACAGTCGGATTTGTTTCATGTTGGGATAAAGGCACGATGTATGGTCCAAGAGGACTTTCAGCTCATTTGAGAGCTCATCGTTTCCTCACTAAGCCTGATCGGACTCTTTGATATAGCCGATGTCAGTAAAGATAATTAGCTCTTGAATGTATAGATTCGGCACATCCTGGGATTATGCTTATTGTGTTCAAACGAACAGATTTTGGATTTGGCAGAGATTACAGCCAGGCTAACTGGGATATATGGTCGTGCATAAGTGAACGATTTCCTCTTATGGCGATTCAGATATCAAAATTCATCTGGGACAAGCGAGCCTATAATTTGATTCGTACCGCTAATAATACTTCTCCGTATCAAAAACAAATATCATCTCCAATACACTGTGCACAAAAAAAACGTGACATCAAATGACTGAATGAATGTCTCCGGAGACGAGGGACCACTTCCCTTGCAACGGGTATAATCTCAAATAAATCTCCATTCAATCAGGGAAGGCGATCATATTCATTCCAAACCGTTTGGGTGAAACCAGAGAAGAATGTGCGAACCTGAGCTGACGAAGTTTTGTGAAGTGAACAATTCGTAACTGGCTATTACGTCACAGGCCCTCAAAACAATATCAATACATATATTTTCGGGGGGTATAGTCAAGTGTCGAAATAGGGGTCATGGGGTCTCTATACATAACCCATGCTTTATATTATAGAAACACACCGGTGTGCTTCTATATAAAGTACGGGGTTATGTATAGAGACCCCATATTTCGACATTTAACACCCTCCCTCCCAAAAACTGGGTTTGATGGCCTGTGCTATAGTCAAACCGTCTTCTTCTTTCCTGGCTCACTATCGTCAATTTGTTTCTTATGAAACTACAGAATGTCCCGAATGTAGAAAATTGGACCGCTTCTCGATAACCTAGATTAAACTTGTAACGAAAATACTACTGACCAATACATAATGCCAATATAATGGTGATATATACTTACATATATCTATATCGTATACGCTGACATTAGCTCGACACACTTCTGTTCTGTGGGCTTTCTTATGATGGCCGAGAGGGGCCATCGATCACCGCCCTTGAAACTTTTTGGGCGATATTGCGATATTACGATATTGCGATGCGATAACGCGATATTGCGATGCGATAACGCGAAAACGCGATATTGCGATATTGCGATAACGCGATATTGCGATGCGATAACGCGATATTGCGATGCGATAACGCGAAACGCGATATTGCGATGTTGCGATAACGCGATATTGCGATGCGATAACGCGATATTGCGATGCGATATTGCGATATTGCCAAATATCGCGTTAAATTGCGCGATAATGTGCGATATTGTGCGATATTGCGATATTGCGATATATCGCGTTATTTTCCCGCGATAATGTGCGATATTGTGCGATATTGCGAAATATCGCGTTATAATTACGCGATAATGTGCGATATTGCCATATATCGCGTTATTTTCCCGCGATAATGTGCGATATTGTGCGATATTGCGATATCGCACATTATCGCGCAATATCGCACAATATCGCGGGAAAATAACGCGATATATCGCAATATCGCACAATATCGCACATTATCGCGTAATTATAACGCGATATTTCGTAATATCGCACATTATCGCGGGAAAATAACGCGATAGATCGCAATATCGCACAATATCGCGGGAAAATAACGCGATATATCGCAATATCGCACAAAATCGCAGGAAAATAACGCGATATATCGCAATATCGCAATATCGCACAATATCGCGCGAAAATAGTGCGATATTTCGTAATATCGCACAATATCGCACATTATCGCGGAATTATAACGCGATATTTCGCAATATCGCAATATCACGTTTTCGCGTTATCGCATCGCAATATCGCGTTATCGCATCGCAATATCGCATTATCGCATCGCAATATCGCGTTATCGCAACATCGCAATATCGCGTTATCGCATCGCAATATCGCGTTATCGCATCGCAATATCGCATCGCAATATCGCATCGCAATATCGCGTTATCGCAACATCGCAATATCGCGTATTCGCGTTATCGCATCGCAGTATCGCGTTATCGCATCGCAATATCGCGCTATCGCATCGCAATATCGCGTTATCGCATCGCAATATCGTAATATCGCAATATCGCCCAAAATGTTTCAAGGGCGATGGTCGATGGCCCCTCTCCGCCATCATACTTTCTTCTACCTTCCTCTGTGTTTACTCGCATGTCACGATAAAAACAGAAATGTGGAGAGTTACGTAACGAATGACGCTACTTAATGTAACTGACAGCTAAAATATTGCTGAAAAATCCAATTCTCTTTCTCTCCGTAATTGACTGAAAACAAACGATTTCAAACCAATGGAATTGCAAGAAACCAATTGCTCCTTATCAAAAATGTATGTGAATAGATTATATGGAAGTTCCCGATTTTAGGTGTATCACATTGGAACCGGGTATTAAATCTGCCAGATCACATCGACAGTAGATTTTATTAATCTGTGAAAAAAAACACAGTACGTCAGACCATGTGTTCTAACTTATGTCTGTTATAGATGTGTGCCTTAGCCAAAACATTTTCTCTTCGATTCTGTATGGCGTCCAGGACTTTTGATGAAACTTCTTAAAAGTGGAACTGATGGGAAAATTATCATGTTATTCTTAATATGTATCATGATAGCATTAAAACGTGTGTTGTCAAGGATGGTTAGAAGTCAGAATATTTTCAAAGTTTTAGAGGTGTCCGCCAAGGAGAGAATTTATCACTTTTAATATTTGCTGTTTACCTCAATGACCTAGAAAAATTCCTCTTTAGTAGAAATTTCAAGCATATTAAAATATTCCAAAACCTAAAATTACAGGACGAATTGGATTCTTACATCAAGTTATTATTTTTCTTAAGCAGACGATACAGTGTTATTATAGGTGTCCGTGTGGAAGGCCTTTAATTCGCACTGAATAGTTTGATAGATTTTTGTGAAATCTGGAAGTTGCAAACAAACTGTCAAAAAACTAAGATAGTTATCTTTAGCAAGCGTAAAGCTAACTATATATGAACAGCTTGAAATTGTTGGCAGTTACAAATATCTTGCGATTTTTTTTTTTTTTTTTTTTTTTAAACAATGGTAACTTTTATCAATGTCGGAAACACCGATTTGAGTAAGCCGGAAAAGCTATCATGGTTTGGGGTGGACGGCAGCCTGGGAAGGGGTGGGGGTGTGATGGTGGGGCCATCTCTAAGGCTAGAGGGCTGAAACTTACCATACGGAAACTTACCACACTGTATCTTTGGGTCAAGGTCCACTAGAAAATGTAAAAAAAAATCGAAGATGGCTGTCATGATGACGTCACATTGACGTCATTTTCAAAAAGGCGTATTTGGACGATTCGGTCAGAATTTTCGAATTTTTTATTTATGTGTTTTCTTCTCAAAAACTGCATGATAAATTAGTAAATAATAATCTTATATGAAATGAAATAGGTTTTACCCACTTTTCCATGCAGACCAAACGTTTTGAAGAAATCAGACGAAAATATCACATGGCCGCTATTTTGTATTTACCCATGATTTTTTGGTCATGCAAATAGGCTCAAAAATGACCCCAATCCGTATATTCAGCGAATTTGGTAAATTCCCTCTTAGTATTAAAATTAAACTGCGTATGGTTAGATTTTGGGGTACCCTCGTATTAGACACACAAGTGAGAAATGACTACATTGTAGTCAAAACCTGCGGCAGTGGCAATAATACGGTGAAAGGCATATCAGCGGAGGTAGTGGTAATTGTAGAAATAAAGCGCCATCTGGCAGTGTTTTCATGCTAAGGGAAGTAATTTTTAAATTCTAACCCACAATTGTAGCAATTACGTAATTGAACTGATACTATATATATATATTCACTTCCCTCGTTCAGAATCCAACGATTTTGACTAGTCCGTGCCGTCTATATTGAATTGACAGACGAAGTCACAATGCTCACTTTGGCAATGTCTTGGTACAAGTATCGTGTATACCAAGTTTCAAAACATTCTGTTCACCCGTTGATTTTTGCAAATAAAAAGGCTTTCAACTATTTGGAAATCCAAATAAATTTCAAGGCTTTAATCATAGCGCGAAAATCTACGCTCTTCAGTCTCCCTTTTCGCTTACTTTGCCGAATAAAATGGAAAATTTATATTTCTTTCAAAGTTAATTTTCAATGAATTTAGTATCAGGTCTATCACATTGATCTTTGAAACTATGGAATGGGGTTGAAAGATTTATCGAACTGTCCAAGAGGCATAATGACACTTTTCACTTTTCAAATTGAGGCATGTGACAGTCTTGATATTCGATTAGAATAAGTAATTAAGTTTCTGCATTTACGTGTGTTATAATCTGCAAAATAAATGCCTTGACACTCTTTTCCATGCAGCAAATCAATACCAAGACATGGTTTGCGCCTTCTATATAAATGATTAACTATTTCATTCTTAGGAAATATCATCTCATCTGACATGTTTGGCCAAGCCTTTTCGAAGGTTGCTAATTTTATTAATTTCTTTTTTTTTAAATCAAATTCTGCAAATAAGAAACATTTCTAGTCAGTATCTATGGATATCTTCTCCCATACTCAATTCGCGAATATGTTTGTCACTAAGTCATTCCGAATGTGATTCAAGTCCGAAATTTCAGGGCTAGTTCACCAAACAAGGTTTGTGTGTAAGAGAATGATGTCGAATTCTCGTTATTATCTTTTGGTATATCAAATTATTGCATTCACGAAAACGACTGCCAAGTTAAAGTCAATATGAAAGGTATCTAAGCATGAAAATCAAAGTCAAAAAACCCTTCAGGAAATCAAGGCCCTAGCTTTTGACAACGAGGTCAAATAGATCGCTTTTTATGGTCAGTATATGCTAATAAGTGACGGCCTTCCATTCGTAAAACTGATTGACAAAGTAACGTAAATTGTGAAGTATAGAACGAGTAAATTCTAGCAGAAACGGGCTCTGACTTGAGAGAATGATGGCAAATGCAATATGTTTCTGCCCATTGTCTGCTGATACACATAAGTATTGAATTTACGGGAGTGATTAATGCTAATCTAAAGAGATTCTGAGTGCCGACGAGGACGGGAACATCAATACCAGCGAAGCAAGGCCCTGGCTTGCGAGAATGAGGATAGAGAGGCTGTGTTCCGAAAGAGGATCATTCAAAATAGCTATGTGCCAAATTTCATGCTTGAAACCGAAAGTGCACAATATAACTGCACAACTATGATGTAATGTTAGCGCACAGGGTTGTCTAACTCATTAAATAGTCATTTCTGTATTATAAAACCAGTTGCGGATAAAGTCAGTTTTGAGTATTATCAATGAGTCGATATAGCTGAGATAGTAAGTTCAACTCCAGGGATTGGAGGTTCATTGTTTCGATTCCCACAGAGGGTTAAATTATTCTTCCTTTCAAAACATATATCCATATATGCGAATTGCTTTGGAGGTAAAGTTAAACATCGTACCGAATTGTCATTTCTTTAAGTGGCATCTTTATTCGGCGAAAGTTGGTGAGTTGTTCCCCTTACTTCAAAACGTAATTGTTGCGTTTGTTTTTATGGTGCATGATCTATAATTTGATATCAAGTAGTATTCAATGTTAATCATAATGACAATGCGTTTCTTGTCTACATCT
Organism: Hanleya hanleyi; assembly: GCA_036873755.1. NCBI lineage: Eukaryota > Metazoa > Mollusca > Polyplacophora > Lepidopleurida > Hanleyidae > Hanleya > Hanleya hanleyi. The sequence goes on from JAVTVY010042098.1 coordinate 93,661, forward strand.
TCACCAACTTGTGAATTATCTAGATTGGGTAGATAAAATGATTACTAGAAGTAGTGAACTTATTTTTCTACTTGCTAAGACAGTCGCCTATGACTGTATGCAAATTAGCTGAACCACTGACAAGGTTGCGGCTCATCTTCCTTGGTATATACGCAATTCGAGGATCTTAAAGCGTATATACATATACATACTGTTCAGTGAAAATGGTGATATCTGAAAACAATGACAGATGCGTCGAGCGACCAATTTTGAGCGACTGAAGTTTGGTGTGTGATAACGTAAAGGAATTGAAGTCTGAACGGAAATCAACGAAGCAATAATTCATTCCACCGAATATAGTTGCAAATGAATTCAAACGTGTCTGAATACAGGGTTGTCATCAACCTCCCCACAGCGCATGCTCCATTTCGCAGGCTCCAATAACATCCCTGCCTCCAATAGCGGAAGTTGACCTTTACTACGTTGCTACGACGTATTGGGGAAACCAACCAACGCACGGTTCAGTTTGAATCCGACCAAACGACTCCTTTAGTGTTGCACATGAGCGAACTACTTTTCATATGCTCTGTCCAGATAAACAGGGAAAATTATCTCCAGATAATTCTTTTTAACGCAAGGTCAACGGAGGTATTATGCAGACTTGAAAAGTAATCAAAATTTTCGTTAAACATCTATTTTACTATATATGATGTCACTTCCGGCGATGTGCGCGAAGGCCCCGAATCCGGTCCAAAAATCTGACTGGTGGCTGGGGTGTTATTAGACCCCCAGCGAGGTGGTTGGGTTGTCATGTGAGATCGGAGGTTGACAAGTGTGGCTGAGATGACACTCTCTTAGCGCATGCGTATTTCAAAAAGTCACAAGAAGAACAACAAGAAGAAGAACAACAACGCGAGCCTCCCGTAGACCATCTTCACGACGTCGCGGTTTCTATTTGTGAGCCAAAGGCGAACCCTTGACCAACTTGCATAGCAAACCGCGTTCCGCCCACACTCCAGTAACGTGACCTAGAAAAACTGCGCTGATGGTAAAATACGTTTGGGTTTTATTTTCGCTGGTAAACTATTCGCTGATACCGAATGTAAAATATTTAATCCAAGCAGTGAAATTTTATAGAAATCCGTGTGTTTCAATCCAATTCAAGTCCTTCAGTGGGAAGGTGAGGTCGGATACATTCGGTGTTTTCTACATTTGCCTGGCTTGTTGGATGTTTGATGGTAGATGAATGGAGATGAATGAGTTTATTTTCTCTTCAAATAGATTTTGTTTTAAACTATGTTTCCTTATATTTATTAATGTTCATGGTTGTTGAAAAGGTGCATGTTCTTCTGCCACTGGGTATCGCACAAGCTATCTACTATGGTGTTTTCGATCTGTTGTCACGGTCGCCATGGTCGCGGTGCTTAAGTGATCTGATTGGTCAATATGTGCAGGATGCCGCTGTATGTCGTTGATCGCGATACATTGCCCAAGCGGACCAGGGGTTATATCTATCATACAGATAGAGATACCCCTGGTTTTAGCGAGGATGCCCGCAGACCTGCGTGCCGCAGGTAACAAGCCAAGTAATCCAGCGCTATAAAATAAGGCTCTGTTTCATTTTCGTAATTCAGATGTCTTTTCTTCCAATTGGCTATTATTTGCTAAAGCAGTATTTGAATTGCATTACATTTTGAATTACATTTGGTTTAATCAAAACTTTAGAAGTTTGAATCGCTTGTATGATATACACTCAAGCAAAGGCTGATTGACCGTCTACACTATCTGAGAGATCAGTTTATGTGTTGTACAAACAGTTTAAGCCAAAGAAGCTTCTGGACGATTATATGTTCAAATTGCTGTTTGGCAAAGCTGTAGCATTATGTACATGGCAGTGTGACTATGCGTCACAGGACCTACGAAGTAAGGTAGGCATTAGGACAGGCACTGAGCTCGTGGCAGTGATTCTGTATCCCTTAATCAAGGAATCAAAATTTGAAATGACAAGAAAAATTTAGACATAATTACACATGTAATGTTTTTGTTTAAATTATATCCCAGTGTGATATATAGTCAATATTCAAGAAGTACAATCAAAGTTACTTTATCTAGTTAAATTCTACCCAAAGAAAATAAATTAAGACCCTTTAAACATGCCGTCAATGTCAGATGTTGAGTTTTATACAGCTGTAGATCAGGGCTCCGGGTGCATATATCATGTTTCCATACCCTTGATGCACACAACAGCCGCAAAAACAAAGCCTCCTTGAACAACCTATCTTTATACAGGAAATTCTTAACCCAGAAAATACCATTCTCTCTCAAAAGAAAACAATTTACGCCAGGAAGGCCTTTTTTATTAAGCTAATTTTGTTAGGTAGGGGCCTACTTAGATTCAATAATTGTCATGAAATTTCTTTGGTTATATCTTAATTGCAACTATGTTTGTTCCTCAAACCTGACATGCTTGAGCTATACATGTATAACACACTTTCATTTGAGAGTCCAGACATTCCACCATTCATGTGAACAAATTGTACTAAACATGGAATAATTAAATTCACACTACCCATTTCTACAGTATCAGTACTATGTTACTATCTGTAGCAGTTGAAACCCAGTAAAACTTAAACAATTAAAACCAGTAAGAAATTTGTCTGTTGAATAACAGAAAATATGGTATGGAGATTTGAATGAGTAAACTACTAAACAACTTACATGATACCAACAAAATGCCCCAAGTTCAAATTGCTGTTTGGCAAAGCTGTAGCATTATGTATAGGTTTAGGACTGGCAACCATAGGTTTCTCATTGTAACTGGTAGATTTAGAAATGTCACTCAAACCGAACGTTTATGTACCAAAAGTACTATTTCTGTGACGTCACATTATTTCAGATCCGGTCCAAAGTATTTAGTTGTGCAAATCAATGCGTGCCATGCACCAACTTGGGAAGAATACCCATGCAATGCCACAGTGTTTAAGACACCAAACCGAGTATGTTATGATATGGAGACAATTTCATTTCAGCGTATTTTGGGGGTGACTTGGGACAGTGTCGGGATACATGGGACAAGAGTTGGGAAATATGGGACAACCGATGTAAAGACTGAAATGCAATCAAACTAACTGTTTTATTTGAAAAAAATAATGGCTTAACATGGAAATGTGAACTTGCTAAAAAATTATCACTTTGCCGACAGAAAGTAATACCATACATATCGCAATATTCTTCGAAAGTGCAGGGAGAGATGGGACACTCTAGGGGAGACACTGTGTCCCAACTCTCCCCAGGGGGCCCAACTTAACAAAATGGCGATTTTTTGCTCAACTCTCCATGCCCTCACAAATTCGGTCAGTGTCATGTGTGCGCTATATAAAAGACAATCCTGTGCCAAGATATCGGTACCATATACCTTATATTGCACCGTGTAAACAAATGGGCGTGGCCTTCAAAATCTAGCTTTTCAAGTTAAAAAACAAAAAAAAGAAAGATAGGAAACACCAGAATGGTAAATGTGGGAGGCGGTGTGAAAACCAAACAGCACATGTAAGCTCAGTCTCCATTGGCTTCCATAAGGGTATTAAATAACACGGGGTCTAACCGCGCGACGGTGTATTCCGACGTTGCTGCCCTCCGAAGCCAGGAACGTGGTCTACCGTATGTTGGTGTCCCCGTCAAACATTTATTTAGTGAATCTGTTGGGGATTTGGTATCGGTGCAAGGCGTAGAATGTATATGAATTACTTGCAGGCTGCCGAAATCACTATTGAGAGTCAGTTTCCTCAGAATCGCGAACGCGCACGAAATTGAAGCTCTTTCACATCAGAAATTGCCGTTTCAACCAAAGATATTTCCCCCTTAACTGGAGTTATATCTTTGAAACTTTAGGTTTGGTGTTAATTTGCGTCACTTTTAGAGTGGTCTAGATATCTTCGTAATACATTTATCTATATTTTCTGACCCATTTTGGGGTGTCTAACTTGGAGATGCCATACCCTCCGAGACAGCGCTAAATGGGTATTATCTGGATATGGGCAATTTACACCGACACTATTTGTTGCTCCGAATCACCCAGAAATCGAATTTGCGCCACTTTTAGAGAGGTCTAGATATCTTCCTAATATTTTTATCTATCTTTCTGAACGATTTTTGGGTGTCTAACTTGAAGATGCCATACCCTCCGAGACAGCGCTAAATGGGTATTATCTGGATATGGTCAATTTACCCCCACTCTCTTTGTTGCTCCCAATCACTCCCAAATCGAGTTTGCGCCACTTTTAGAGTGGACTAGATATCTTCCTAATACATTTATCTATCTTTTTGATCCATTCTTGGGTGTCTAACTTGGAGATGCCATACTCTCCGAGACATCGCTAAATGGGTATTATCTGGATATGGTCAATTTACACCGACTCTATTTGTTGCTCTCAATCACTCAGAAATCGAATTTGCGCCACTTTTAGAGTGATCTAGATATCTTTCTAATACATTTATCTATCTTTCTGACTGATTTTTGGGAGTCTAACTTGGAGATGCCATACTCTTCGAGACAGCGCTAAATGGGTTTTATCTGAATATGGTCAATTTACGCTGACTCTAATTGTTGCTCCCAATCACTCACAAATCGAATTTGCGCCACTTTTAGAGTGGTCTAGATATCTTTCTAATACATTTATCTATCTTTCTGCCTCATTTGTGGGTGTCTAACTTGGAGATGCCATACTCTCCGAGACAGCGCTAAATGGGTATTATCTGGATATGGTCAATTTACACCGACTCTATTTCTTGCTCCCAATCACCCAGAAATCGAATTTGCGCCACTTTTAGAGTGGTCTATATCTCTTCCTAATACATTTATCTATCTTTCTGCCCCATTTCAGGGTGTCTAACTTAGAGATGCCATACCCTCCGAGACAGCGCTAAATGGGTATTATCTGGATATGGTCAATTTACACCGACTCTATTTCTTGCTCCCAATCACCCAGAAATCGAATTTGCGCCACTTTTAGAGTGGTCTATATCTCTTCCTAATACATTTATCTATCTTTCTGCCCCATTTCAGGGTGTCTAACTTAGAGATGCCATACCCTCCGAGACAGCGCTAAATTGATATTATCTGGATATGGTCAATTTACACCGACTCTATTTGTTGCTCTCAATCACCCAGAAATCGAATTGACGCCACTCTTAGAGTGATCTAGATATCTTTTTATTACATGTATCTATCTTTCTGACCGATTTTTGGGTGTCTAACTTGGAGATGCCATACCCTCCGAGACAGCGCTAAATTGATATTATCTGCATATGGTCAATTTACACCGACTCTATTTGTTGCTCCCAATCACCCAGAAATCGAATTTGGGCCACTTTTAGAGTGGTCTCGATATCTTCCTATTACATGTATCTAACTTTCTGACCCATTTTTGAGTGTCTAACTTGGAGATGGCATACTCTCCGAGACAGCGCTAAATGGGTATTATCTGGATATGGTCAATTTACACCGACTCTATTTGTTGCTCCCAATCACCCAGAAATCGAATTTGCGCCACTTTTAGAGTGGTCTAGATATCTTCCTGATACTTTTACCTATCTTTCTGAACCATTTTGGGGTGTCTAACTTGGATAAATGTATTAGGAAGATATCTAGACCGCTCTAAAAGTGGCGCAAATTCGATTTCTGGGTGATTGGGAGCAACAAATAGAGTCGGTGTGAAATGACCATATCCAGACAATACCCATTTAGCGCGGTCTCGCCGGGTGTAGCATCTCCAAGTTAGACACCCAAAAATGGGTCAGAAAGATAGATAAATGTACTAGGAAGATACCTAGACCACTCTAAAAGTGGCGCAAATTCGATTTCTGGGTGATTGGGAGCACCAAATAGAGTCGTTGTGAAATGACCATATCAAGATAGTACCCATTTAACGCTGTCTCCCAGGGTATGGCATCTCCAAGTTAGACACCCAAAAATGGATCAGAAAGATAGATAAATGTATTAGGAAGATATCTAGACCACTCTATTAGTGGCGCAAGTGTGATTTCCGAGTGATTGGGAGCAACAAATAGAGTCGGTGTAAATTGACCATATCCAGATAATACCCATTTAGCGCTGTCTCGGAGATTTGGCATCTCCAAGTTAGACACACAAAAATGGGTCAAAAAGATAGATAAATGTACTAGGAAGATACCTAGACCACTCCAAAAGTGGCCCAAATTCGATTTCTGGGTGATTGGGAGCAACAAATAGAGTCGGTGTAAATTGACCATATACAGATAATACCCATTGAGCGCTGTCTAGGAGGGTATGGCATCTTCAAGTTAAACACCCGAAAATGGGTCAGAAAGATAGATAAATGCATTAGGAAGATACCTAGACCACTCTAAAAGTGTCGCAAATTTGATTTCTGAGTGATTGGGAGGAACAAATAGAGTCGTTGTAAATTGACCATATCCAGATAATACCCATTTACCGCTGTCTCGGAGAGTATGGCATCTCCAAGTTAGACACACAAAAATGGGTCAAAAAGATAGATAAATGTATTAGGAAGATACCTAGACCACTCTAAAAGTGGCGCAAATTCGATTTCTGGGTGATTGGGAGCAAAAAATAGAGTCGTTGTGAAATGACCATATCCAGATAATACCCATTTAGCGCTGTCTCGGAGGGTATGGCATCTCCAAGTTAGACACACAAAAATGGGTCAGAAAGATAGATAAATGTATTAGGAAGATATCTAGACTACTCGAAAAGTGGCCCAAATTCGATTTCTGGGTGATTGGGAGCAACAAATAGAGTCGGTGTAAATTGACCATATCCAGATAATACCCATTTAGCGCTGTCTCGGAGGGTATGGCATCTCCACGTTAGACACCCAAAAATGGGTTAGAAAGATAGATAAATGTAATAGGAAGATACCTAGATCACTCTAAGAGTGGCGCCAATTCGATTTCTGGGTGATTGGGAGCAACAAATAGAGTCGGTGTAAATTGACCATATCCAGATAATACCCATTTAGCGCTGTCTCGGAGGGTATGGCATCTCCAAGTTAGACACCCAAAAATGGGTCAGAAAGATAGACAAATGTATTAGGAAGATATCTAGACCACTCTAAAAGTGGCGCAAATTCGATTTCTGGGTGATTGAGAGCAACAAATACAGACTCTTTAGAAATGTACTTCATAGCACACATTTTGAAGCATTGTTCTCAAATATATATTCACAGGGAATACATTTATTGGGGAAAACATGGTCCTATTCGTGTTATGAAAGACATAATGGTTGTCGAAATATATGGATTTTCATGAAGGATACTACTTTCACATGGGGCGATTTAGAATATCGAAACGGGAATAAGGAATAAGGAAATAAGTTCAGCGCCGTGCCAAACCACTGTATTGTTCGTTGCATTCTAGGTAATTCTCACTGTACTGTTCGTTGGACTTAAAATGATTTAAATTCTCATTATTGCAGCTATTCTTAAAGCAAAATGCAGATGCAACATCAACACAATTACTCCTGCTATCACTGCAATCTGAAAACAAGTGAATTTGCAGAGATCATCGATCACAACATCGTGCGACACCCATCTCATGAACTTAAATAGATATTACAGACTGTGGGAGCGACAAATAAACCAATTCTGCAAACTGAAAGGCATCGGAGTAGTATAGAAAGGTTAGAAGCTGTCACATTGACCTTTGACCTCTGGACCGCAAGGCCGCTATAGTTCCGCAATGGTCAATGAGTGCAAGTGTACAGACCTGTATCTGGGGTTAGGATGCGCAGGTGTATGACGTCACTTCCGGTAAGCGTGAATCGGGCGAGACCTCTCCGGATGTATTCCTCCGCGGTGATGCGGTCTGGCGGTGATGCGGTCTGCTGCCGCGGACAGAAAGTAGTCCCAAATACGCGAAGAGCCGATGGAAATTCTCCGGCAATCTTCAGGGGCGAGAGGGGTCCCTAGTGGAACGATTGGGTCGAGTGAGGTGTCCCCGTTCTTCCAGGGCGATCCAGTCATGGGTGGGTGTATGTTTCCACATAACAAAAATAAAATAAAATAAAAAGCGGAACACAGAATTTACCCCTACAATATACTCCTATCAACCCTATCCAAAAGGGCTAATATCGGACCTGGGTATGAATGGCTGACCTATATGTGGTATCGAATGATAGGAATGCATGTACTGACCTGTATCCCGAGTACATCCGGGTCCTTGTCTATATCCGGGTCTTCGCTTGAATGCATGTACTGACTTGTATCCATCAGGTCTTTGATCGTATGCATGTACTGACCTGTATGTGATTTCCCGCGCACATCAACTGTGTCGTCTGCATAATGGAGCATTCGTGAACACTGGATTGCCTTACATCCGGGAGTCTGACCTATATCTGGGTCATCGGGGTTACATCATCCGGTGAATGAATGCATGTACAGACTTGTATCTGTGGTTTTTCCATTCATCTGTGTCCTTGTTTTACAGCCTGCGTTTGTATGATGCAACACCAAAGGTCAATGAGAGTCGATGAGTGCACTTGAGCATGTACTGACCTGTATCCTCTCATCCCATCCATCTGTGTGCGCAGGTGTTCTGCGCAAGTGTGACGTCACAGCATATTGACTCTCATTTAGTAGTATAAAAGCGCGTTTCCAGCCCTATTGGCCTTGCGGCACAATGCGCACAGGATAGTATAGTAACAGTATATTCACTCACATTTAGTAGTATAAAAGCGCATTCCGAGCTCTATTGACCTTGCGGCGCAATGCGCAGGGGATAGCATAGTAAAAGCATATTGACTCAGATTTAGTAGCATAAAAGCGCATTTCGAGCCCTATTGACCTTGCGGCGCAATGTGCAGTGGATAGTATAGTAACAGTATATTCACTCACATTTGGTAGTATAAAAGCGCATTTCGAGCCCTATTGACCCCGCGGCGCAATGCGCAGAGGATAGTATATAGTAACAGTATACTGACTCACATTTAGCAGTATAAAAGCGAATTTCGAGCCCTATTGACCTTGCGGCGCAATGCGCAGCGGATAGTATAGTAACAGTATATTGACTCACATTAGTATCATAAAAGCGCATTTCGAGCCCTGTTGACCTTGCGGCGCAATGCGCAGATGATTAAACCTTAGACGTATGGAATTCATGTACTAGAACATCCGGGACCTCTTCAACATCCGGATTTCCCAGTGGGTTTTTCCCTCTGGGTACTGCGGTTTTTCATCCGGAACCTCTTCAACTTCCGGGCTTTCCCCACTGGGTTTTTTCCATTCGAGTTTTTCCCGGCCCGGCCGCATGCCTGCGCGGGTTATCCGGCTGTACACAGGTGAGATTACATCAAAATATTAAATTGGTTCTATGTGTCATATTTTAGATATATTAAAAATATTGTTGAAAGCGACGTTAAATTCTATTCACTCACTCATCCTGTACTATGTGCCTGTACATGTAATCTGTTCATGTACATATTCTCTGCCAATGTACATGTTCCTTGTTCAAACTTTCGCGGGAACAACACAGTATCCTGATAATATATATATCGTCCAACGCCAAGCTCAACGCTTTAACACCCTGGTGAATTAACTCAAAAGCTCTGATTTTCATGGAATTGTCACCTAATTCATTGGAAATGCAGTGACGCCCGTCAACGACCGTCTCAACGCCTTAACGTCCGTCTCAACTCCCGTCAACGTCCGTCGTTACGCCTTAAGGCCTTAGCATAACGCCTTGACGCCATGATATACACAGATGAGAGAGAAAACAAGGATGACAGATGAGAGAACAACAACAAGTACAACAAGGACGAGAGATCAATCATTTCTGGGGGCTGGGGGAGCCGCGTTGGGTATGTTGACAATTCAAGAAGACTCTTGTCCAATCAGTGGCCACCATTTGGCGCTGTATCTGTCATATTCGTTCTTGCCCGTTAGATGTATTCTCGGCTGCTCTTGTCCAATCAGAAGTCGCCCTTTCAGAAAGTTCCATCTTTGCTCGGTGCGACCTAAGCATCGTCGGGCAGTTCAGGATATTGTTCGGGCAGCATGTCCTGAAACAGTTGTTTGCGCATTCTGATCGCATTTTCCAGGGCCTCGGTGGGTGGTAACCCCATATCCTCTTCCAAGTGACGCTTGGTCTTCATGATGGACCTGTGCGTGGGGTCGCCTTTCATTTCAAGCGGCATCAGGCTATACCGTTTATTGGCCATGGCTGCTTTCCTGATGCAGGACCGCATTTCGGTGTACGCCTGTTGTAAGTTATCCTGTCCGCCGTCTTCGATTACTACAGCATAACTACGAATAGCTTCATCCACAATACGATCCCAGAAGGTAGGCTCTGCCTCACTCTCCTGGGATGTAGGCTGGCTATCTGAGATCAAGCCCTCCGTATCAGTAGATAGACTCTCAGCTCACTCACTTTCCTGGGATGTAGGCTGACTATCTGAGGTGAAGCTCTCCGTGTCGGTTTCTTGTGCCTCGGAGTCTTCAATCTCATGTACATTTTTCTCGTATCGCATCATATCGTAACGTCTGGTGAACGTGCGTTCGCACTCAGAACAAGTATAAGCCTATTGACGGTTGAATGTCGACTGTGCGTGTTTTGGCAATACACTTTTATAGACAGTAACGCCCGTCAACGCTTAGCTTAACGCTTCAACGCCCTGGTAAACTAGCTCAGATTTTCTTGGAATTGCCACCAATACATGGAAATGCAGTGACGCCCGTCAACTCCCGTTGTTACGCCTTAACGCCCGTCTCAACGCCCGTCAACGCCCGTCGTTACACCTTAACGCCCGTCTCAACGCCCGCCAACGCTCGTCGTTGCGCCTTAACGTCCGTCTCAACGCCCTTCGTTACGCCTTAACGCCCATCGTTACGCCTTAACGCTCTAGCATAACGCCATGACGCCACGATATAGACCGGAGAGAGAACACCAACAACAAGGATGAAAGATGAGAGAACAACAACAACAACAATGTTCATATAGTTTATTCTCCCCACATGCTGGGGGAGCGCGTTGGTTATGTTTACAATTTAAGAAGACTTGTCCAATCATAGGCGCGCCATTTGGCGCTGTAGCTGTCATATTAGTTCTTGCCCGTTCAGATGTATTCTCGGCTGCTCGGCCAATCATCTGTCATATTCGTTCTTGCCCGTTAGATGTATTCTCGGCTGCTCTTGTCCAATCAGAAGTCGCCCTTTCAGAAAGTTCCATCTTTGCTCGGTGCGACCTAAGCATCGTCGGGCAGTTCAGGATATTGTTCGGGCAGCATGTCCTGAAACAGTTGTTTGCGCATTCTGATCGCATTTTCCAGGGCCTCGGTGGGTGGTAACCCCATATCCTCTTCCAAGTGACGCTTGGTCTTCATGATGGACCTGTGCGTGGGGTCGCCTTTCATTTCAAGCGGCATCAGGCTATACCGTTTATTGGCCATGGCTGCTTTCCTGATGCAGGACCGCATTTCGGTGTACGCCTGTTGTAAGTTATCCTGTCCGCCGTCTTCGATTACTACAGCATAACTACGAATAGCTTCATCCACAATACGATCCCAGAAGGTAGGCTCTGCCTCACTCTCCTGGGATGTAGGCTGGCTATCTGAGATCAAGCCCTCCGTATCAGTAGATAGACTCTCAGCTCACTCACTTTCCTGGGATGTAGGCTGACTATCTGAGGTGAAGCTCTCCGTGTCGGTTTCTTGTGCCTCGGAGTCTTCAATCTCATGTACATTTTTCTCGTGCATCATATCGTAACGTCTGGTGAACGTGCGTTCGCACTCAGAACAAGTATAAGCCTATTGACGGTTGAATGTCGACTGTGCGTGTTTTGGCAATACACTTTTATAGACAGTAACGCCCGTCAACGCTTAGCTTAACGCTTCAACGCCCTGGTAAACTAGCTCAGATTTTCTTGGAATTGCCACCAATACATGGAAATGCAGTGACGCCCGTCAACTCCCGTTGTTACGCCTTAACGCCCGTCTCAACGCCCGTCAACGCCCGTCGTTACACCTTAACGCCCGTCTCAACGCCTGCCAACGCTCGTCGTTGCGCCTTAACGTCCGTCTCAACGCCCTTCGTTACGCCTTAACGCCCATCGTTACGCCTTAACGCTCTAGCATAACGCCATGACGCCACGATATAGACCGGAGAGAGAACACCAACAACAAGGATGAAAGATGAGAGAACAACAACAACAACAATGTTCATATAGTTTATTCTCCCCAATGTTACATCATACCTACGCTGGGGGAGCCGCGTTGGTTATGTTTACAATTTAAGAAGACTTGTCCAATCATAGGCCGCCATTTGGCGCTGTAGCTGTCATATTAGTTCTTGCCCGTTAGATGTATTCTCGGCTGCTCGGCCAATCAGAAGTCGCCCTTTCAGAAAGTTCCATCTTCGGCCATGCTCGCTGTCATCCGTTTGTTCTAATCGTCGTCGTGCAGTTCAGGATATCGTTCAATTCCTATATGTACAGACACCACAACCACCACCGAACGTTGACGCCCGTCTACGCCCGGTGGTGGTGGTGGTAGCTGCCGTGAGGCGGAGTTCGGAGCTTTTGGAGCTCAGAGCTCGGAACTGACGTCATCGTACGCATGTGTGTGTGTGTATGTGTGGGCAGTGGATTTTACATCCGGGACCTTGTCAACATCCGGGTTTCCCAGTGGGTTTTTCCCGTCGTTCCTCTGTCTTCCATCCGGGTACTGTGGTTTTACATCCGGGTCCTCATCTACAGTAACGTCCGTCAACGCTTAGCTTAACGCTTCAACGCCCTGGTGATCTAGCTCAGAAGGTCTGATTTTCATGGAATTGCCACCAATACATCGAAATGCAGTGACGCCCGTCAACGCCCGTCGTTATGCCTTAACGCCCGTCTCAACGCATTAATGCCCTATCTGTCTGTACGCCTTACCGCCCGTCACAGCGCCTTAACGAGTGATAAAGGGGATTTGGAGGACGATTAACCTTGGAACTCTTGAGTGCACTTCCGGTCACGTGACCGGAACTGACCTTTGCCCACGTGAACGGAAGTGACCTTTGACCGCTGCGATGCTCGGAAGTGACGTCATCGTACGCAGGCACACACACACACACATACCTGGTGCACCCTGTTTCCTATAGCCCGTAGGGCATAGGGTACACCAGGGTAAGGGTGAATCAGGTGTGTGTGCGCCTGCGTACGATGACTCCGAGGCACAAGAAGCCGATACGGAGAGCTTGACATCATATAGTCAGCCTACATCCCAGGAAAGTGAGATCGCTGAGAGTCTATCTACTGATACGGAGAGCTTGACCTCAGATAGTCAGCCTACATCCCAGGAGAGTGAGGCAGAACCTACCTACTGGGATCGTAATGTGGATGAAGCTATTCGTAGTTATGCTGTGGTAATCGAAGACGGTGGACAGGATAACTTACAACAGGCGTACATCGAAATGCGGCCCTGCATCAGGAAAACAGCCATGGCCATCTATAAACGGCATAGCCTGCTGCCGCTTGAAATGAAAGGCGACCCCACGCACAGGTTTCATCATGAAGACCAAGCGTCACTTGCAAGAGGATATGGGGTTACCACCGACCGAGGCCCTGGAAAATGCGATCAGAATGCGCAACAACTGTTTCAAGACATGCTGCCCGAACAATATCCTGAACTGCCCGACGATGCTTAAGTCACACCGAGCAAAGATGGAACTTTCTGAAAGGGCGACGTCTGATTGAACAAGAGCAGCCGGGAATACATCTAACGGGCAAGAACGAATATGACAGATACAGCGCCAAATGGTGGCCTCTGAAGAGTATTCTTGAATTATAAACATACACAACTCGGCTCCCCCAGCGTAGTTGTGTTATAACGGAGGGGAAAATAAAATGATTAATCTTTCATCCTTGTTGTTGTTGTTGTTGTTGTTGTTGTTCTCTCATCTGTCATAATTGTTGCTGTTGTTTTTCTCTCTCATCTGTGTATATCATGGCGTCAAGGCGTTATGCTAGTGCGTTAAGGCGTAACGACGGACGTTGACGGGCGATAAGGCGTTGAGACGGTCGTTGACGAGTGCCACTGTATTTCCAATGAATTAGGTGACAATTCCATGAAAATCAGAGCTTTTGAGTTAATTCACAAGGGCGTTGAAGCGTTGAGCTTGGCGTTGGATGATATATATATTATCAGGATACTGTGTTGTTCCCGTGAACGTTTGGACAAGCAACATGTACATTGACAGAGCATGGCAGAGAATGTTACTACATGAACAGATTACATGTACAGGCACATAGTACAGGGTAAGTGAGTGAATAGAATTTAACGTCGCTTTCAACACTATTTTTAATATATCTAAAATATGACACGTAGAACCAATATACTATTTTGATGTAATCTCACCTGCGTTCGGCCGGATAACCCGCGCAGGCATGCGGCCGGGCCGGGAAAAACCCGGATGGAAAAACCCAGTGGGGAAAGCCCGGATGTTGAAGAGGTTCCGGATGTAAAACCACAGTACCCAGAGGGAAAAACCCACTGGGAAACCCGGATTTTGAAGAGGTCCCGGATGTTCTAGTACATGAATTCCATGCGTCAACACAGTATCCTGATAATATATGTGCATTGCGCCGCAAGGTCAACAGGGCACGAAATGCGCTTTTATACTACTAAATGTGAGTCAATATACTGTTACTATACTATCCTCTGCGCATTGCGCCGCAAGGTCAATAAGGTTCGAAATGCGCTTTTATATTACTTAATGTGAGTGAATATACTGTTACTATACTATCCACTGCGCATTGCGCCGCGAGGTCAATAGGGCTCGAAATGCGCTTTTATACTACTAAATCTGAGTCAATATACTGTTACTATACTACCCTCTGCGCATTGCGCCGCAAGGTCAATAGAGTTCGAAATGCGCTTTTATACTACTAAATGTGAGTGAATATACTGTTACTATACTATCCTGTGCGCATTGTGCCGCAAGGTCAATAGGGCTCGGAATGCCCTTTTATACTACTAAATGTGAGTCAATGTGCTGTGACGTCACACTTGCGCAGAACACCTGCGCACACAGATGGATGGGATGATAGGATACAGGTCAGTACATGCTCAAGTGCACTCATTGACTCCCATTGACCTTTGGTGTTGTATCATACAGGCTCCGGCTGTAAAACAAGGTCACAAGGACCCGGATGAATGGAAACACCCCAGATACAAGTCTGTACATGCATTCAATCGCCGAATGATGTAACCCCGATGACCCAGATATAGGTCAGACTCCCGGATGTAAGGCTAATGCAATCCAGTGTTCACGAATGCTTCATTATGCAGACGACACAGTTGATGTGCGCGGGAAATCACATACAGGTCAGGACATGCATACGATCAAAGACCTGATGGATACAAGTCAGTACATGCATTCAAGCCAAGACGGATATAGACAAGGACCCGGATGTACTCGGGATACAGGTCAGTACATGCATTCCTATCATTCGATACCAGATATAGGTCAGCCATTCATACCCAGGTCCGATATTAGCCCTTTTAGATAGGGTTGATAGGAGTATATTGTAGGGGTAAAGTCTGTGTTCCGCTTTTTATTTTATTAATTATTATTTTGTATTGCAGGTTAATCCGAGGGTGTTGAGCACTTGAGCATTTGGTGTTGATTTCTGCCGGGGTAGTAATGCCGTACACCCCCCCCCCCGACCTTTCCTCAACTCATATTATTTTACCTAGGCAGAGTGGAACGACACTTTCTGCAAAAAAAAAATAGCCTTCCATTAGGAAATCAGTAACGATGACTTTTTTAGTATACTGGACCCGCATTTCCTTGAATACCGATATGTTTAACCATTTCGGTTAGGCGGTGAAACTCGATAAGATAATGCAATAATATTAACAGTGGCGACTCTGATGGCGTCACAGTGACTGAAGGTAGTTTTAAATCTATTTTAGTCAATTATCATTAAAATCAATTTCTCCGTTACTCCAAAGCGATTATGTATAGCCCTATCAAGTCATCTGTCATCCCCTCCCACTTCACCCGTCGACACTTCCTTTGAAATCTTAACAACTCTACGCAACATATGATGAGGTATCAGAAAATGTAGTAAAAATCCCAGATGGCTGCTGTGATGACGTCACAGTGACGTCATGTGATGACATCACAGTGACGTCATTTTCAAGAACAGCATTGTTGTATGTCATTTCTTCACAAACACTGCATGATAAATTAGTAGATAAAAGACTGATTTGAAATCAAATAGTTTTTCTCACTTTTCTCTGAAGAAAATAGAAAACTTTGAAGAAATATGAAGAAAACGTCACTCTTCTGATACCCAAATGGCCGCCATTTTGAATTTAGCCATTATTCTTTGCTCGCACTGTCATGCAAATAGGCTCAAAATGACCCCAATATGATAAGCTACAAAGTCACGGAGTGTCCGCGCTCAAGTATTTGTCGTTCTGGATTGAGGATAAAAAGTTTGGTACAGGGGTCACAATGGTTTCCCCCGGTAGGGTTAGCCCCGCTAGGCCGCGGTGAGGCGCCATAACGACCCTCATATCAGACAAAATAGGTCTATTGAAAATGGCATACATGAACGGTTTGACAGGACAGTGTTTCTTATAAATTATTGTCCTTTTCTGTATGAAAGTGTCAAACAGGATTTTGGCTTAAATATTGCATAAACTCAAAATTGCATTAATCCTATGGTATACGATCATGAGAAAATGACGGTCACGAAGCATCACCAAAAAGAAAATTGCGTTTTCGGTCATTTCTGCTCATTTTTACGTATTTCTCTAGCCTAAAAGAGCATATTAGTTATTTATTTTGACAAAATTAATTATTCTCTATCATATTGAAAAAAAATCGAAAAATGCTTCCGAAAAGATAACGTCACTGTCACGTCATTATGGCGGCCATCTTGAATCAATTTGCATATTTGCATTCCGTTATAGAGTTTGACTCAAATATATGGTATGGAAAGTTTCAGCAGCTACCCAAAGAGATAACGAAAATATATACGGCGTCGAAATTCCCCAACTGTCAAACATCAGGAGCTCGTTACCGTTGTTAATTGATTATTTAGGTTGATTATAGGGGTGTTGGGGGGGAGGGGGTTGAGGCACCCCATTTATTCCCTACCTCGACCCCCACCCCTATAATCAACCTAATTAATCAATTAACAATGATAACGAGCCTCTGTGGGGACAGCCTCCAAAGCACCCAGACTTGGTAGAGTTAATTTATTAGCTACGCTTACTATCATTGCCTTATTGGGCGCCTTTACATGATGAGGTCTGATACTGGACAACTATTCCTAGGCGACGGACAACCGTTAATACGACTTAGTTATAATCGCGATAAAACCTGAACAACCACTTCTATCGTCCGACAACGTATCCCGGGATATAGTTGTCCATTGACAACCTATACTAGTATCAGTTGTCTCTGGACAACTCATAGCAGTATACATGTATGTTGTCCATGGACAATCTGTCCCAGTAATGGTTGTCCGACGGACAACCATTAATCAGGACAACGTTCACCTTCACACTGAAGCTCGTCCAGGTAGAGGGCTTTGTAAATGGCAGGGTCGCGCCGGTTGACCCCTTTGCAGCTGAACTTGTTGTTTTGATCGCCACCGTAACAGTAGTAGGTCTTGGATGAGAGGGCGATCATGGCATCCTAATTCCATTCCAACTTGAATAGGCCCGGAGTCCGCTTGTCGTACTCGTAATGATCACGTCGCGGTAGCCACTGGTCCAGTTCCGCTTCCTACTGGGCCCGTAGTTTCGGTGTCACGAGTGACTCCCAATCCGCATTAGAGACAGCCATGTAGGCAGAGTCCGTATCCATTTCTATCAACTGCCAGTCAGAGGGATCGAATTACACGTGCATGAAATCGTATAAAAATTGCAGCATTCGTAGTTTGGCCACCTGATACACCATACATCTAATTTGGAGCGGTAAGTTGTAACGCGTGGTCTGTTTGGCTGAAGTGACTTCATCGGGGACACGCAGGTCACATTCCACAAACCCGTAGAGGGTCTCCGCACGCACTGCTTCAAGGATCTGTGGCATAGCAGTGGGTCAGGAGTCGCCGGCGACTCAGTGGTACTCTCGAGCCTTGAGGAAATTACGCAAGTGTGGGAGTGTCTTGAAATTCGCACTCCCACATTTCGATCAGGTGGTACCCCAACTCTTTAATATAATCACTGTTCTCTACCACTTTTGCCTGCAGTTCTTTTGCTGTTTTTCTACGCCGTTCGTTGTAGTGTCCAGCACTGAAGTGACATTGGTGGCCGTGCCAGTAACAGCCATAGAATTTAAATACGGTGGGTGTTCTACCCACAAGGGCAAACTCATTGACGGGGAGTCGGCGATCTCCTATCCGCTTCTCTGTGGCATTGGTTTGATGTCGTATAGAAATGCCCCGTCGATGGGCTTCCCAGTCGAACCACTGGTTAGCGAGATGCCTGTGAGACCGTTGAGATGTGAAATGCTTCCGCCAACCAGCGCGTATATTGGACGATCGACCACAGATAGACAGCATTGGTATCGAATCCAATGATTTTCTCACCTTGAATGGTTGTGACGTCCTTCTCGTGGTAGCGATGAAAAATAAGGCTCGGCCCACCGAGGATGTTTTGCCTCGAACAATCATGCATGTCCTCGTTTTTTTGTTGAATGAGAGAAAAGCATGTAGATAAATCTTGAAAGAGATGCCGAAGAGCAAGACCAGGTAAACTCAAGCACTCTTTGAATATGTCGACGTGCATTTGATCCTGGAACAGTTGGGCCATTTTCTCTGCCGCTTCGGGGAATGGGACGACATCTAAGTTGTTATAATACACCAGGAAATCTCGCAAGGTCTGCATGTGTTGGTCGTTTCATACCTGCTGATGTTCCCGGTACGTTTCTTCAGAACATTCTACCTGCTTGAGATCGTCGAAGAAAGCGTCCCGGGGTGGCAACTGTGTTTCCTCCAAGCGGTCGAGCCTCGACATATAGGTGTAAGGGAACCTCCCTTTGGTTTGTGCACAGTCATAGGCCTTTACCCACTGGTCGTATCTGTAGTTCGGCACCAAGTAATTCCGTACATCGAGAAAATGCAGTGACGTGGTGGTCAGGGCCATGTGATTATTGATCTTTTTGATCACGGACTTGACTGGGCCAAGTAGGGGTCGAGAGATTCCTTGAACATGTTGAGGTCCGAGTAGAACCCGGGCACGGGTAACTGGGACACGTATTGTAAGAATCCAATCTTGTAAGAATCCAATGGACTGTGTCCATTTACCCCAATGTTTACACCAAAGATCAGTCTATATATGTACCCCGTATTATGATGCCACAATGTCTGGACCCGGCTAATACGTATTTCTCTAGCCTAAAAGAGCATATTAGTTATTTATTTTGACAAAACTAATTATTCTCTATCATATTGAAAAAAAATCGAAAAATGCTTCCGAAAAGATAACGTCACTGTCACGTCATTATGGCGGCCATCTTGAATCAATTTGCATATTTGCATTCCGTTATAGAGTTTGACTCAAATACATGGTATGGAAAGTTTCAGCAGCTACCCAAAGAGATAACGAAAATATATACGGCGTCGAAATTCCCCAACTGTCAAACATCAGGGGCTCGTTACCGTTGTTAATTGATTATTTAGGTTGATTATAGGGGTGTTGGGGGGGAGGGGGTTGAGGCACCCCATTTATTCCCTACCTCGACCCCCACCCCTATAATCAACCTAATTAATCAATTAACAATGATAACGAGCCTCTGTGGGGACAGCCTCCAAAGCACCCAGACTTGGTAGAGTTAATTTATTAGCTACGTTAGATCCTACAAGCGGCATATCTGAATGGGGAGCAGATAGGATTTAATTTTAATTAGATTGGTAAGAATCGGGCTTTCAATTTCTCCGCGTACGGCTTGGGTAAGGGTAAATCCTGCGGCTGAATGTCCTGCTCACGGTCCTCCATCTCCATCTCCGTCGCCGACTCCATCTCCGTCTACGACTCCATCTCCGTCTCCGACTCTTCACTGTCACTGAACGATACACCGGGTGTAGGAATTCTATCATCGAGTTCGTCCAGAACTTCGACACCAAACAGTTCCGTAATGGCCGCACTCACTTCCACTAAATACACTATCATCCGGGTAATCAGGTCATGAGGGTCCCCGGTCGAAACGAAAAATACGGGCGCAGCTTCATAGCCGGGAACGTTGGTTGAAATTCTCACACTAAGCGGAATATGGCACTGCGTCCACTGGGTTTTGGCTGAAAATAGTGTTCATTGGTTCCAAAATGCCTTCAGTCATAGCACGCCCGGTAAGGAAAATAACGATCCTCTAGTGGTATCACAAGACCCTCATCAGCCAGCTCTTCGAAGATGGTAGGAGTGTTATGGTACACACCACCAGCGAATTTCCGCTGAATGGTGTTGTCACAAGTCTTCTCGTGACGGTGTAGGTTGGTGGAATGGTCAAACACCCGATGGCATTGAGAACAACTGTAGGATAGAGCTCATATCTTGGATGAGAGAAAAATGGCTTACTCCACCGTAGTCGTATACGTTGACTTTCATCGTAGAGGCATACCGTTCTGAAGACCGATGGACCAATTCAGCCACAAATTGAGGTGTGTCACCATCCTCCCGTGTTAAACGGTACACAAAGATATTCACCTGGAAAAGCGATTCCACGACATCCAAATACTTGAATGGCACTCCTCGGAACCGTTGCGCGTCTATGTCTTGTTCCTCTAGATACTGTTCCCAATAGCCATCTGCCACTGTATCACAAGACTTGGGATGAAACTCATCCAAATGAACAGCCAAACACCGAAATAGACATTTTCGGTCTTTGTAGTGCCCATTGCTTCCACCTACTAAGGCGTACATGCCTTTTCGATGGGTCAGCCAAGGCGGAAGAATGACAGGAGCGCCGATGGGATGATCTCTCCATTTGGTCACGAATAAAGTCCCGTTGGTCACCATTTCCACAGTTCATTTGGTATTGGGACGTTGCAACCGGGCCCATTCCAACGGATCTAACGTGGTGAGTTGCTCAACGATTGGCTCGAGAGAAATAGCGTCCGTCACCGTGAAGGGTTGATCAAACACATAGGTATTATCGCTAGGGTAAAAATACCGCAGTTGATCCGTCTCTTTGTGCCGTAGAATGTAGCTGAATGTCATATTTAACTTAAAGGAAGTCACTTAGTCTCGAAAAATGCTCTCGGCGTAGGTAGGAAGATGCGTGAGGTCCTCCAACCGGAAATTATACTGCGAACCGCACTTACTAACTGAGGGTCGCACTTAGTAAGTGCGGGTCGCAGTTAATAAGTGCGGGTCGCAGTTAATAACTGGGGGTCGCAGTTAATAAGTGCGGATCGGAGCATGTCCCTTCCGCACTTATTAACTGCGACCCCCAGTTATTAACTGCGATCCGCACTTATACTAACTGCGACCCTCAGTTAGTAAGTGCGGATCGCAGTTATTAACTGAGGGTTGCAGTTAATAAGTGCGGGTCGCAGTTAATAACTGGGGGTCGCACTTAATACGTGCGGATCGGAGCATGTCCCTTTTACGGCTCCGTACTTTCTAATGAGAATGAGTTAGTCCCACAAAATCACTCAACATGCGCCTCTCAAAATCTGTGGTTTAGCAGACTACATATTTTGAGCAGGAAAGTATAGTGCCACTGGAAAATTAACGAATACACGCATAAACTTAGATGAATGGAAATGTAACTTAAACATATCAGACCTGTAACTATACGCGCGAACATTAAAAACACAGAAACCTGGCCACTCTAAAGAAGGAAGTTTCAGACCTCTTTCTTGTCGTGTAAGAACTCTATCTTTTGCTGTGTTAGCAAGACACGGAGCCAGTTTTTCCTCACTAAAAGACAGGACCAATAGTTCCTACGGGTCTAAATCGCCCCGTAAAAAAAAAATCAATTTTGGCACGAAACTTCTACGGGATTACATCTCGTTTTGTGGGGCGTAACCATTCGTAGATGTCAAACCGCCATTCATATATGCTGTGCAATTACACCTGGTGTTGGACAAACATACCTGACTGGCAAGGAGACTATCATTTTTGGGAGCACGATTATTCCGGTATGCTAGTTAATTATTCCTATGGGGGAAGGAGGGGGGCGGACACTCATTCCTGGCATAGGGATTTGGGGGCGCTATGCGCTATCTTTCCTGAAAGGTGGAGGGGGGGCGGAGGGGTCATTCCTAATTGCTGGACAATCGCCTATTGACGGACAAATTTCGCAAAGATACAGTACGATTTTTGTAACTCAAAATCAGTAACAACAGAAATCATTAACTATGGACGACGGCTAACGGATCTTACGCTAGCTCCATTTGATATTCGCTAAAACATTGAATTGAAAGTTTATCCTCAGAAGCGAGACTATGAGAACCTACAATAGGATCATATACATGACGACTGTCTCAGATTAACAACAAAGTATTGAGAAAACGCCAGATAGTACAACAGCCCAGGTTTGAATGGTGTGTAATACAGTTAAACGGAACTATACTGTACAATGTGGAATGGATTTCTTCTATATTATACGTTAATCCCTCTCTGCATAAATGTAGCTATATTTTATTTTGCATACTGCTAGTTTGGTTAGACATCATGGAAGTGAACTTGCTTTACGACGGTCTGGTCCAGAATTTAAAGGAATAAAATCTCTTCTTAAATCCTCGAGGAAAGGACGCACAAGCAAAAAGTGATACTCGTCACCGATCGATGCTAAATAACCGTATGAACAAATACGTTCGTCTCTTCGGACGTCCGTATACCTGCCTCTCACGAAAGCCATTTTGTGGTTATCGTATGAACTTACACAATGACAACGCTTTGTTGGCTGACAAACATACAATATATATTTCCATACCAAATGACTGAATTCCTTTTAGATAGCTATCCTTGCTTTAGAACAGCGACCCCTGGTAGCAAAGTGCAGAAAAGGCGACGTTATTCTTTGATTAGTGGATATATCAAAGATTTAGTCAAACAGTATGTGTAATATATTTTTGCATCAAATAATTACAGGCCCGTACGCAGGATTTCTAGCGGGGGGGAGGGGGGGGGGGTGCGATTTCATATAAAACGGAACATGAGTCCCAGCAATGCGCGCTACAAGCGCGCCACGCTAGGGGGGGGGGGGGGGGCTCCAAAAACGTGAAAATAACTGAAAAGTATGAACCACAAGGGGAAACATAAATAACAACAACGGTCGTTAATTCAGGTAAAAATACAAGCAATACTAGCACTGATTTATTTCACTATTAATCATCACTGTTTTGTTGTGTTGTTGGACACACATAATACACGAGAAATATAACATTGGTCAGTTATTTTCCGTGATCCTGAATATACCGCGTAACCGTAGGGCGGACCAAAAGTCAACTTTGTGCGAGCGGGGGTGCGGCCGCACCCCCCCCTGCGTCCCTGAATTACTGGTACGGGCAGAAATCTCAGATATCTACATGGTTCCCCGCTAGTTGTGAGAATTACAGCGTGCACAAACATACAATATATATTTCCATACCAAATGATCTGAATTCCTTTTAGATAGCTATCCTTGCTTGGCGCTACCAGACAGAGTGACGGGAGTCGTCTGTATTATCCTCCAAAAACGTGAAAATAACTGAAAAGTATGAACCACAAGGGGAAACATAAATAACAACAACGGTCGTTAATTCAGGTAAAAATACAAGCAATACTAGCACTGATTTATTTCACTATTAATCATCACTGTTTTGTTGTGTTGTTGGACACACATAATACACGAGAAATATAACATTGGTCAGTTATTTTCCGTAATCCTGAATATACCGCGTAACCGTAGGGCGGACCAAAAGTCAACTTTGTGCGAGGGGGGGGGTGCGGCCGCACCTCCCTGCGTACGGGCCTGAATTACTGGTCCCCAGTTGTGAGAATAAGCGTCAACCACTGGCAGAAATCCTCAGGTTATACATCTCCACATATGAGGATTGCTACCTGTGGCGCTACCCGGCTTTTCAGAGTGACGGGATC
Organism: Hanleya hanleyi; assembly: GCA_036873755.1. NCBI lineage: Eukaryota > Metazoa > Mollusca > Polyplacophora > Lepidopleurida > Hanleyidae > Hanleya > Hanleya hanleyi. The sequence goes on from JAVTVY010042098.1 coordinate 117,713, forward strand.
GTCTGCTATTATCACATACTGTGTTTTGACATTAGCTGCCTCCTGACAAACTGCTAATGACACAATGGTCGATTGTGTCAATAGTAGTTGCCACACGGCACAACATGCAAAAGCCGTTGGATGAACGGTGCTGCATTGTATCCGAGAGAACGTGGAAGGGAGACAACCATATTTTCCATTTTTACCGTTTTTCCCTGGTAGTTTTGTCCCCTGAATGTAACGTGTAGCGTAGCGGAAACATATCTATATGGAAATACTTGGGCATCTTACTTTTTCATAACAACGATATTTAACTCCAGAAGATAAACTGTAAGTTACTTCATCAAAAAATGTCTTCCTCTGCTCTTATATATACTGCCATTTTAGGGTATAAAAAATATTAAACATTTGCCGAAATATTGCGTGGAAGCGGATCGTTCCGTCCGAGTGAAAAGCGGCTGAGGAAACCTCAATAGACGAGCCCTGTTCATGTGTGTATTTTTGTCGAGTTAAAGTGCACAGGGTAGTGTCATTTAAAGGAAATATATCGTTTCAAACGCCAGGAATCTAGAACTATGAGTGGTTTCAAATTGAAGATCTGCCAAGGAACCCCTGATTATAATAGAATTCTTCTTCGTTCTGGATGATCCCATAACATTGTCTTCATCCGAGTATGATCATCGGTTCAAATGTCGGATGTTTTCTCGACAAAATTAAAGATTTTGTGACATTAAAAATCTGTTGAATTTGATGGACAGAGGAAGACGTTGATATTTTAATATTTTGTGGTAATGCAAAACAGTATATTTCTCATATAGCACTCGAGAGGGGCGTTGTATGATGGATCAGCAATGAGGTCATGTGACCTGAAGTTTACAGGCCTTGTGAAACATTTATACCAACATTCTGTAAAAGTTTGTTATCATCCTATAAACGAAAGTGAGTGTTGTAGGTCATGTCTAGAGGAAAAAATTGCATACACAAACAGCAGAAATGTTGATTTAGGTTACGTTGTCGTAAAACCAGAGGTTGGACGTCGGGTGTACCGATGTGTTATGGCGAGTATTTTCGGTGAAACAATAACCAGAACTGGGGAATCGACTACTGACAAGTCGTAGTTTTACAACTTATCATTCATTAGTATCGCTTGAACAGTGAAGGTTAATCTTGATATTTTTTGTGTGTGTATATAAATGGTATGATAGCGATCTCGTTTGCTGTGAGAGGGCGTTAATTCCAAGCAAATTTGTTTAGTTTTTGTTCTAAGATATAACCACACACCAAATATCTAGGTGGCTTTTCTTCAGCCTTTTTACGACAGTTGGTTAACAATGGATCAGTGGATACCGGTTGTAAATTAAAACATCAAAGCATATTGCTGAGCCAATTTAATCATGTGCCTATCTTCATCGAGATAGAATTTCTTGACAAAACTAAATTGACAAAGAGAGCATGTGTATGGTTCTTCGATCTCCAAGTTTAAACTCCCACTGCATTCATAATCCAGCACTTAGCATTAGTTACATCACCTTGAGATTGTTCTAAGCTGTAACATCACGTGTCATTTCTTCAGGAAGAAAATCGCTCGTATTCATCATACAACATCTGTTATATGAGTTATCTTGTTATATTTTGTATTGGTTTATATTTATCTTGAATATTGAGCAAAGTTTCAAATCTTACGATGAAACTATCACCATCAGAATAACTCAGCCTTGTCTACAGAATTCCCCTAAAATAAAATTAAGAAAAGCCTGGTAACCAGCGCTGCAGTATTTTAATAAAACGGTAATAGTAATTATTTAGTGGCTGATATCTGCCATATATATCGTACCTTATTTTCACTTGGACGATAGTACGATAATACCATAGTATAATGAGATAGTACTAGAAGGCCTACGCTGAAAAGCACCCCATGCATCAGTTTACACCGTGCCTCTTGAGGTGCATCAGTTTTGGTGATTTTTGTTCAGTGCAACAATCGCCTAAACTTGCAGGAACAAGTAGACAACAAAGTATATATACTGTCATTCTGCGAAAAACGAATTTCTTGACATACATAGGAACATTGTTATTGGCAAGCAAAATATGCTAAATAGTCAAATTTTTCATTTCTTGGTGTCTTCGACGTGAGAATTCCCATCATAACAAGAATATGAATGCGTTAACCAAAATCATCCAACTATTTCTTTGCCAAGTACAGTATATTCTGCCTAGGTATGAAGTGTCATTGTGGATAAGGCAATCATATTTTTGTGAAGTTAATGAAACAAAATATCGTTTGATGCGATCCGGTGGAAATACTTTTAACACCTATCAGGCTAATGTGAAGCACGCAAATTTCGTGATTGCTGTGTATCTCAGTGGTAAGTTACTGGCTTTGTAATGTGGAGTTCCTTCGCTGTTGTAAGTTCGAAAAACCGTGGCGTGTTTTACATTTTTGCAATATATTATTACAATGCAATGTATTTTGAAATATAACGGTGCTATATTTTCTAATTCAAATGCTGAAAATAAATACACCACAAGGACTTATCAAATAAGCTATTTAATCGAATCTGAATTCCGCGGAAAGTAAAGACTATATACTTCGTACTGGCTGCATGTGGTGTTTATCTGTGCTGTGTTAGCGATCTATGCTTCTCAAATACTTATTGTTCTGCTGCATGCGAACCATTAAATGTTGTAAAGAGTATCTCAAAAGAATGGATCCAACAGTTGCATTTGATATATCAAAATACTAATTGTGCAAAAAAATCAACATAATTAAGCCAAACAAGGGAACTGTCCGTTGCACAATACGACAGGTTATTGCAGAACAGTCAGACGCCGGTCAGGGGAGATGGGGCGCTGTGCACCAAGCGTTCCTCTTCTCTTGTGAATATCAAAGCCCGGGACTAGGGACCGTGTGAGCGCCATGTATTGTAATAGCTCAATATGCATATGCAACAATACACTGGCGCGGCGCGAGTCATCAATGCGTGAAGCACCTTGTTCATTAACTTATAACATTAGGCGAGACGGAAAATGGGCCTTTTAGAGACTTTTTGTTTAAAATGTTGAAGATGCCGCGCCCTGACGTTGTGGATACATGAAGAATGAATGACGTAAAAAAATTGTTTTATTGGTTCCATCTTTATTTTAAAAATGAGATCTTTGGTCCATTCAATCCCATATTAAATGCAGACAAAACGGCTTATCGCCGGTTTTTTGGATGGATTTATAAAAATTCTATAGAACTTGGCAAAGGTGCCTCGCTCTAAAGTTGAAGTTTTACTATTTGTTTATCTGTTCTGAACAGGCTGATGATATATCTTGATGGTTCCCCGAGTCTTTGAACTTGGGAGAAAACGTCTATGACGTATGCTACAGCCTAGCTCATTGATATTTGGATTAACCGCTGCGAGTAGTATAGAAAAGGCATATTGACGCTACTTGACCTTTGACCTCTGTGGCATGTGGCATGACGTGGCGGTCACAAAGGTCAATGAGTGCAAGTGTACGGACCTGTATCTGGGGGTTTTCCATCGGGACTTGTGCGCAGGTGTATGACGTCACTTCCGGTAGGTGTGAATCGGACGTGACTTTTGACCTACATCCGGGTGCATGTAAAATTAAGATTTGTCCCGAAAATATAAAAAGCGGAAGACGGACTTTACCCCTACAGTAGGGAAAACTCATATCAACCCTATCCCAAAGGGCTAATATCGGTCCCTGGCTTAACGGGGTAAGAGAGGTAGGGTGGGGGAGTGGGTGCATGTTTTCACAGAAAGAAAAAATATAAAAAGCGGAACACGGACTTTACCCCTACAATAGGGGAAAACTCCTATCAACCCTATCCCAAAGGGCTAATATCGGTCCCTGGGTTTATCGGGGCCTGCTGAGAGAGGTAGGGTGGGGGAGTGGGTGCATGTTTTCACAGAAAAAAAATATAAAAAGCGGAACGCGGACTTTACCCCTATAATAGAGGAAAACTCCTATCAACCCTATCCCAAAGGCTGAATATCGGTCCCCCGGCTTATCGGGGCCTGCTGAGAGAGGCAGGATGGGGTGCGTGGAGGTGTGTTTGGGGTAGAGAGGGACCACTATTGGTCCGAATGCGTCGTGGGAGGTGTCATTTTGTAGCTCTCGGTGTGTAGACCCCGATTTGAGGGCTATCCACAGCATCTGTGACGTCATCGGTGACGTCATCAGTAGGAGTACTAGCGAAAGTGGACAATTTGGGGGCAGTGAAGGAAGGTATTTGGTGTAGAGATGGACCATCGTTGGTCCGAATGCGTCGTATGGGGGGTCATCTTATAGCCCTCGGGGTGTAGACCCCAATTTGAGGGATGTCCATGCCATCTGTGACGTCATCGGTGACGTCATCAGTACGAGTAGTAGCGAAAGTTGTCATTTTGGGGCAGTGAATCAAGATATTTGGTGTAGAGATGGACCATCCTTGGTCCGAATGCGTCGTGTGGGGTGTCATTTTGTAGTTCTCGTGATATAAACCACGATTTTAGGGATGTTCACGTCATCTGTGACGTCAATGGTGACGTCATCAATAGGAGTAGTAGCCAAAGTGGGCGTTTTGAGGGTGGGAAGGAAGGTGTTTTGGGGTAGAAATGGGCCATCCGCGGTCCGAATGCGTCGTGTGAAGTGACATCTTGTAGCAACGCCCGCCAACGCCAAACTCAACGCTTCAACGCCCTGGTGAATTAGCTCAGAAGCTCTGATTTTCATGGAATTGACACCAATACATCGAAATGCAGTGACGCCCATCAACGTCCGTCGTTACGCCTTAACGCTCTAGGTTAACACCTTGACGCCATGATATAGACAGATGAGAGAAAAACAACAACAACAAAGATGACAGATGAGAGAACAACAACAGCAACAACAAGTTTTCATATAGTTTATTCTCCCCAATATTACATCATACCCACGCTGGGGGAGCCACGTTGGGTAGGTTTACAATTCAAGAAGACTCTTGTCCAGTCGGAGGCCAGCATTTGGTGCTGTGTCTGTCATATTTGTTCTTGCTCGTTAGATGTATTCTCGGCTGCTCTTGTCCAATCAGAAGTCGCCGTTTCAGAAAGTTTCATCTTTGCTCGGTGTGACCTAATCGTCGTCGGGCAGGCCTGGATATTGTTCGGGCAGCATGTCCTGAAACAGTTGTTTGCGGCTTCTGATCGCATTTTCCAGGGCCTCGACCCCATATCCTCTTCCAAGTGACGCTTGGTCTTCATGATGGACCTGTGCGTGGGGTCGCCTTTCATTTCAATCGGTAGTAAGGTATACTGTTCATAGATCGCCATGGCTGTTTTCCTGATGCAGGGGCGCATTTGGGTGTACGCCTGTTGCAAGTTATCCTGTCCGGCATCCTCGATCGCTGCAGCATGAGTATTGATAGCTGCTGTCACAATACGATCCCAGAAGGTAGATTCTGCCTCACTTTCCTTGTATGTAGGCTGACTATCTGAGGTCAAGCTCTCCGTATCAGTATATAGACTCTCAGCAATCTCACTTTCCTGGGATGTAGGCTGACTATCTGACGTCAAGCTCTCCGTATCAGTAGACAGACTCTCATCAATCTCTGTATCGGCTTCTTGTGCCTCGGAGTCTTCAATCCCATGTATATTTTTCTCATGTCGCATCATATCGTAACGTCTGGTGAACGTGCGTTGGCACTCAGAGCAAGTATAAGCCATATTGACGGTTGAACATCGACTGTGCGTGTTTTGGCAATACACTTGCTTTTATAGACAGTAACGCCCGTCAACGCTTAGCTTAAAGCTTCAACGCCCTGGTGAACTAGCCCAGAAGCCCTGATTTTCATGGAATTGCCACCAATACATCGAAATGAAGTGACGCCCTTAACGCCCGTCTCAACGCCCGTCAACACCCGTCGTTACGCCTTAACGCCCGTCTCAATGCCTTAACGCCCTATCGTTATGCCTTAACGCCCGTCCCAGCGCCTTAACGAGCGATAAAGGGATTTTGGAGGACGAGTAACCATTGAACTCTGAGTACACTTTCGGTCACGTGACCGGAAGTGACCTTTGGCCACGTGACCGGAAGTGACATTTGACCCTGCGCTGCTTGGAAGTGACGTCATCGTACGCAGGCGCATACACACACATACCTGGTGCATCCGCACCCTGGTGTACCTTATGCCTTACGGGCGTGAAGGCGTAAAGATAGGGCGTTAAGGCATTGAGACGGGCGTTAAGGCGTAAGGACGGGTGTTGCCGGACGTTGAGACGGGCGTTAAGGCGTCACCACGGGCGTTGACGGGCGTCACTGCATTTCGATGTATTGGAGGCAATTCCATGAAAATCATGGCTTCTGAGCTAGTTCACCAGGGCGTTGAAGCGTTAACCTAAGCGTTGACGGGCGTTACTGTCTATAAAAGCAAGTGTATTGCCAAAACACGCACAGTCGACGTTCAACCGTCAATATGTTTTATACTTGTTCTGAGTGCCAACGCACGTTCACCAGACGTTACGATATGATGCAACACGAGAAAAATATACTTGGGATTGAAGACTCCGAGGCACAAGAAGCCGATACAGAGATTGATGATAGTCTGTCTACTGATACGGAGGGCTTGACCTCAGATAGTCAGCCTACATCCCAGGAAAGTGAGATTGCTGAGAGTCTATATACTGATACGGAGAGCTTGACCTCAGATAGTCAGCCTACATACCAGGAAAGTGAGGCAGAACCTTCCTTCTGGGATCGTACTGTGACAGCAGCTATCAATACTCATGCTGCAGCGATCGAGGACGCCGGACAGGATAACTTGCAACAGGCGTACACCCAAATGCGCCCCTGCATCAGGAAAACAGCCATGGCGATCTATGAACAGTATACCTTACTACCGCTCGAAATGAAAGGCGACCCCACGCACAGGTCCATCATGAAGACCAAGCGTCACTTGGAAGAGGATATGGGGCTACCACCCACCGAGGCCCTGGAAAATGCGACCAGAACGCGCAAACAACTGTTTCAGGACATGCTGCCCGAACAATATCCAGGTCTGCCCGACGACGATTAGGTCACACCGAGCAAAGATGGAACTTTCGGAAACGGCGACTTCTGATTGGACAAGAGCAGCCGAGAATACATCTAACGAGCAAGAACGAATATGACAGATACAACACCAAATGGTGGCCTCTGATTGGACAAGAGTCTTCTTGAATTGTAAACCTATTATTGATGTAATATTGGGGAGAATAAACTATATGAAAACTTGTTGTTGTTGTTGTTGTTCTCTCATCTGTCATCTTTGTTGTTGTTGTTTTTCTCTTATCTGTCTATATCATGGCGTCAAGGCGTTATGCTAGGGCGTTAAGGCGTAACGACGGACGTTGACGGGCGTCACTGCATTTCGATGTATTGGTGTCAATTCCATGAAAATCAGAGCTTGTGAGCTAATTCACTAGGGCGTTGAAGCGTTGAGTTTGGCGTTGGCGGGCGTTGCTACAAGATGTCACTTCACACGACGCATTCGGACCGCAGATGGCCCATTTCTACCCCAAAACACCTTCCTTCACACCCTCAAAATGCCCACTTTGGCTACTACTGCTACTGATGACGTCACCATTGACGTCACAGATGACGTGAACATCCCTCAAATCGTGGTCTATATCACGAGGACTACAAAATGACACCCAACACTACGCATTCGGACCAATAGTGGTCCATCTCTACACCAAATACCTTCCTTCACTGCCCCAAAATGCCCAATTTCGCTACTACTCGTACCGATGACGTCACAGATGAAGTGGACATCCCTCAAATCGGGGTCTACACCCCGAGAGCTACAAAATGACACCCCACACGACGCATTTGGACCAAGGATGGTCCATCTCTACACCAAATACCTTGCTTCACTGCCCCAAAATGACCACTTTCGCTACTACTCGTACTGATGACGTCACCGATAACGTCACAGATGCCATGGACATCTCTCAAATCGGGGTCTACACCCCGCGAGCTACAAGATGACACCCAACACGACGCATTCGGACGAACGGTGGTCCATCTCTACACCAAATACCTTCCTTCACTGCCCCAAAATGCCCACTTTCGCTACTACTCCTACTGATGACGTCACCGATAACGTCACAGATGCTGTGGGCAGCCCTCAAATCGGGGTCTACACCCCGAGAGCTGCAAAATGACACCTCTCACGACGCATTCGGACCAATAGTGGTCCCTCTCTACCCCAAACACACCTCCACGCACCCCATCCTGCCTCTCTCAGCAGACCCCGATAAGCCCGGGGGACCGATATTCACCCTTTGGGATAGGGTTGATAGGAGTTTTCCCCTATTTTAGGGGTAAAGTCCGTGTTCCACTTTTTATATTTTTTTTATGTGGAAACATGCACCCACCCATGACTTGATAGGCAGGCCCCGATAAGCCCGGGGACTGATATTAGCCCTTTGGGATAGGGTTGATACGAGTTTTCCTCTATTGTAGGGGTAAAGTCCGTGTTCCGCTTTTTATATTTTCGGGACAAATCTTAATTTTACATGCATCCAGATGTAGGTCAAAGGTCACGCCCGATTCACACCTACCGGAAGTGACGCCATACACCTGCGCACAAGTCCCGATGGAAAAACCCCAGATACAGGTCAGTACACTTGCCCTCATTGACGTTTGTGACCGCCACGTCATGCCACGTGCCATAGAGGTCAAAGGTCAAGTAGCGTCAATATACCGTTTCTATACTACTAAAGTATGTATGGGCGACGAGTGTCGGATTGGAATGTTTCCCATTTATCGCCTCCAGTAGTGAGATGTACACATCAAATAATTGTGTTGGAATGGCCCAACTTAGACTCTAAATTAATTGCCACTAATTTGCTGCTTATTTTGGATTTTGATTGCACAGATAGGCAGCAGTTTGTTCCGAAATCGAATACAGTTCTGCGAAACAAGGCGGTTCTTTCCGTCTCAAAATGAAATATCCCACACGCTCATTGTTGTTGAGATGAGAGACTGAGTTTAGATTCCCCACATGAGCAGTGCCCATGTTATGATGGGCAATATTTCACTAGGGGCTGCAACGATGTCACCTTGTGACCGTCATCACTTTCAATGCATATAACCATAGTGAGCTGTAGGCCTATATGCGCGGCTGTGATTATCGAAGCAGCGTCCTTTTCACATGCAATATGAGTCGGTGGCCGGGAGAATCCGATGAGGGGTATCCGGAGGTATTTAACACTGTCCCTCCCTTCGCCAAGTATCAGGGAAAACCTGGGCAACTGTCTGACGAAGATATCCAGAGATTCTTTAAGGAGGTGAGCGTTACATTAGGAATATGACAGCCCAAGTTGGAACGCTGCCCATTTTAACATGGGCGATGCCCTGTTCTGAGTTCCAAGGCGACAAACGCTATAATCCCTTATCGTGATTGTTTTGTGGTGGATTAGTGGGCAGTAGACCTAAACAGGCGGCGAGTCACAGCGTACCGAACATTTAAATGTCGCGATTGGATTGGATGAAGCGGATTAATGAGTTATTTTAGGTGGCGGGGATGACTTTATATCCAGGTCGGCCGAATGACAATCCCCCACTTCCAGTTATTCCTTTAACAATAAACTTGGGCCGACGTCACTGGCAGGTGCATTGAGACAGCAGCGCGATTCGTTCTTTCTGTCCCTTTCCTATCTCTTTAATATGGGGCGGGTTTTTAAACTATTGATAACTGGTATATGATAAATATGAATCAAATTGAATTGACCATTATGCTTACATATTTGATAATTTTGCCAACTTCAATTCAAGAATATTCCAGTTATCAGTGATTACAGATATTTCCTGGGTTAAAGAGATAGGAAAGATATTGGTTCAGCAAACCGCTGTGAACCGTTGTCTCAAATTAAACGCAAAATTAATAGGGTGAATACCTGTCGGTGCTATCGATACAGCAATATTTGTTAAAAGATTAACTTGAAATTTGTGCAAGTGGAAGATTGCTCAAATACTAACGAATTCAGATGAAACTGGATAAGTATATGTGAGAAAATACGGAAATTCGAATGAACGTGAGAAAATGCCTTGACGGGGCCACTTTGGAGCGACTCGTCTAAAGGTTTCTTATTTAGTCAAAATTATTACACACTGGTGGCAAAAATACGTACCAAGTCAAGGTATCAAATCTTTGGCAAATTGTTTCGCATCTTGTGTCTGAATCTGCCCAACCCGTGGGTTTGGCGACGTACATATATACTATGTTATGCAATGTTATTTACGGTGTTAATGTGAACATACACAATCAAAACTTGGCACATTCATTGGGCTCTAGAAAACGCTCCTCACACCTGTGCAAACAGATTCAGTTACGAATACCCTTACCATGTTCTCTGGGTATAGAAGAACATTATCAAACAATGACCTATTTTTTGCTGATAATGGAAATACCAGTACAGTCAAATGAGCTCAGTGTCTCACTTCGTGTTCTAAGTGATTATCTTTGCATGGACAATTTATATCAAGTACAGCGTGGATTATATTATCCAAGAAAAGTTCGTGTTTGGTCTTGATATTGACCTTGAAAATATGATATTTCTCATGTCATTTTATCGATAATCTGCAGCTCATGTCAGCTACCTCGTTAATTGGTATCGTGTGAAATCACAACACTTTTCACAGCTGCAAAGACTGTGTTAAAATTTAGAACAAACACGACACTACAACAAGAAACTGCATCTCCCCATGACCAAACCTTCACCTCATAGTATTACATTTTACAACACGTTGGCTTTATATTATCTCACAGGGATACTTAGTAGTCAAAAACTTCTTCGATCATTCAGAATTGGATCCGGCGAGAGATGCAATAGATTTACTGGTGGACGAATTGGCAGAAAAGCTACATAGAAGAGGGAAAATAAAAGGTAAAATTAAAGTTATATATAGCAAGCAAAAAACGTCACATTGATCTTTAAACTTGTGGAGGTCACAGAGGTCAAGTGCACTATAGTTCCGGCAAAGTGACCTCTGCCAGAGTTTGGCCGCCATCTTGAATCTTGTGAAAAAGGGGATGTATTCCTCCGCGGTGATGCGATCATTTCGTGAGAATCATCTGGAATGTTCGGCAATCTTCAGGGGCGATAGGGGCCCCTTTTGGACCGATTTTGTCGAGTGAGGTGTCAAAGTGAAGCGCTCCTCCAAGGCCATCCAGTCATGGGTGGGTGCTTGTAAAATTAGGATTTATCCCCGAAAATATAAAAAGCGGAACACGGACTTTACCTCTAAAATAGGGGAATACTCCTATCAACCCTATCCAAACGGGCTAATATCGGTCCCCCGGCTTATCGCGGCGTGCCTATCAAGTCATGGGTGGGTGTATGTAAAATGAGGATTTGTTCCCGAAAATATAAAAAGCGGAACACCGGAACACGGACTTTACCTCTACAATATGGGCCTGTATTATACAATATACGGGAAAATGCCTGTATGTGGTATGGGGGCTAGTCATTTTTTTTTGGTGGATTTTACTATGGGTTGTTTGGTCTTATTTTCTTCGTCGCGCTATGTAGAACACGATGGGAAGGGTCTCGGAGGTAAGCGGTGAAATTTTTCGAAAAGTACCGGGTAGGTCTGTATATAGGCCCATACTGGCTATGGGGGTATAACTCCATACTGGGGAATTTTTCTTGGGTTGTACTTTGGGTTGTTTGGTCTTGTTTTTCTCGTCTCGCCGCGAAAACACGATTGGGGGGGGGTGGTCTCGAAGGTAAGCGGTGAAATTTTTTGAAAAGTTTTGAGTCTGTATATAGGCCCATATAGTCCCATACTGGCTATGGGGGGATAGGTCCATACAGGGAAATTTGTTGTGGGTTTTACTATGGGTTGTTTGGTCTTGTTTTCTTCGTCTCGCCACGAAAAACACGATGGGAGGGGTCTCGAAGTTAAGCGGTGAATTTTTTCGAAAAATACCGGGTAGGTCTGTATATATAGGTCCATAGGCCTACTGGCTATGGGATATAGGTCCATACTGGGTGGACATTTTGGGGTCTAGGTGAGCCCCTATTGGACCTATGGTGTCATATGAGGTCTTCTTTCGAAGCTCTCGTGGAGGAGCATCCGACTGGCCTAATGTATCGTCCGTATTCAATATTCTGCGCATGCGCAGTCAGACCGTATTATAGAAAGCAGGCATTTTGGGGGGTGCGTGGGAGTGTGTTTGGGGTAGAGATGGACCACTATTGGTCCAAATGGGTCGTGGGAGGTGTCAAAGTGAAGCTTTTGTGGGGTAGAGTCAGAATGGCGTGTTTTTTATTGCAAGTCGCGTGAATCTGCGCATGCGCAGTTGGATGTAGTAAGTAAAGTGGCTATTTTGGGGGGTGCGTGGAGGTGTGTTTGGGGTAGAGAGGGACCATCCTTGGTCCGAATGCGTTGTGGGAGGTGTCATTTTGTAGCTCTCGGGGTGTAGCCTCGATTTGAGGGCTGTCCACAGCATCCGTGACGTCATCGGTGACGTCATCAGTAGGAGTAGTAGCGAAAGTGAGCATTTTGGGGAAGTGAAGGAAGATATTTGAGGTAGAAATGGACCATCTTTGGTCCGAATGCGTCGTGTGGGGTGTCATCTTGTAGATCTCGGGGTGTAGACCCCGATTTGAGGGCTGTCCATGTCATCGGTGACGTCATCAGTAAGAGTAGTAGCGAAAGTGGGCATTTTGGGGCAATGAAGGAAGGTATTTGGGGTAGAGATGGACCATCTTTGGTCTGAATGCGTCGTGTGGGGTGTCATTTTGTAGTTCTCGTGGTGCAGACCCCTATTTGAGGGGTGTCTGCGTCATCTGTGACGTCATCAGTACGAGTAGTAGCGAAAGTGTGCATTTTGGGGTGTGAAGGAAGGTGTTTTGGGGTAGACATGGACCATCCTTGGTCCGAATGCATCGTGTGAAGTGGCATCTTGTAGCAACGCCCGCCAACGCCAAGCTCAACGTTTCAACGCCCTGGTGAATTAGCACAGAAGCTCTGATTTTCATGGAATTGTCACTAATTCATTGGAAATGCAGTGACGCCTGTCAACGTCCGTCGTTACGCCTTAACGTCCTAGCATAACGCATTGACGCCATGATATAGACAGATGAGAGAAAAACAACAACAAGGATGACAGATGAGAGAACAACAACAACAACAAGTTTTCATAAAGTTTATTCTCCCAATATTGCATCACTCTCACGCTGAGGGAGCCGCGTTGGGTATGTTTACAATTCAAGAAGACTCAGGCCGCCATTTGGCGCTGTATCCGTCATATTCGTTCTGGCCCGTTAGATGTATTCTCGGCTGCTCTTGTCCAATCAGAAGCCGGCGATTAAGAAAGTCCCATCTTCGGCCATGTTCGCTTTTGGCCTAAGGTGGGCCTCCACAGTTTCGTAGTAATGGCCCCTCTCTAATTTCATAATACGATAGACTGCCCGTGTTCTGCTACATCATAATTCTTCTCTTCTTAATAGCTTATATCTATAATGTCATCCTATTCAGCATTATCAACGCTTCAAACGAGCACGTACAGATCGATGGCTGGATTCGTCTACACGGTGATCGGGATAATGGAGTAAATTTTGTCCTGCCTCAGTTATGCCCCTTGGGTGTGCCTAAAAATCCGGACTCATTTACGGGGAAAAAATCTGACAAAAAACGGGCAGGTTGACCCCCACTTTTTTTTTGCCTTTTTGAGTTGAGATCGGGCCTGGGAGCGTGAGTAAGAAGTTTAATTGAAATCGCTGTTACAAATTTTTCGGGAAATTGAGCCGAATTTGACCATTTTTCGACATTTTAAGGGGGTTTCTAGGAAAAATGAAGCAAGCTTGGAGGGGAATGTTTGAGATTCATTTTTCTATATCATAGCAGTGCTGTGTCTTAAACTAATAGCTTAATCATGCTCTTTCAGAAAATATATACATATAAGTGATTTGGGTTGAAGAATTTACGACAACTGGTCTCCGAAAACCGGACCCATGGTCTAATCCTTGTTCGATGGAAGAATCCCTGGAGTGCACCCTTTAAGGCATAATAGTGGAGTGTATGCATCATCACAATGTGGGCTTCATTACGGAGCGTAGATGTGTCAATATGCCAGATTGCTTAATTTTGACTGCCTAGTTACATCTGAAGTACTATTTTCGGAGTCAGACCAGGAGTTCGATTAAAATACGCCACAGTGTCGCCGTTAGTATACTATTGACGTTAGTGCATACCGTATTGCATACAGGAGTTATCTCCCCCTGGAATGAGATTTCGGTAGATATTATGGCAGAACCAGGTCCTATCAGAATGATATAAATTTGCCAAAACTAGTTTCTTTACAACAGAACCCCTTTACAGTCCAAAAAGGATGGAACGCATGTACATTATTAAGGTTTTATGAATTATTTCTTAAGTTTCTAGAACATTTCTCATGTTTCTAGGAGAAAATTTAATGCAAAATTACCAAATATTAGACTTGGTTACATCACGTTTTTGCATTTTCCCCGCTTTCCTGGTATCATTGGAAAGCGGAAAGGCAACCACGGCCTTCATATTGCCGAATGGATGCCCATTATTAAGAAGAAATAGCTTAATTTTGAGTTTTGTTCTCGAAAATCCTGCTAGAATTGGCAAAAGTGGTCAAAACAAAGATGGGGTAGGGGGAAAGTTATCGGTCGGATTTCCCACAATAATATGTATAACTGGAAAGTGTTGTTTACCGCCATACTCGCAAACACTTCGAGATTACGATAAATGTGAATAATTAATTTCGTAAAAAACATCCTGCCCCTTAAAGTGGTCCTCCACAGTTTCGTAGTAATGGCCCCTCTCTAATTTCATAATACGATAGACTGCCCGTGTTCTGCTACATCATAATTCTTCTTCTCTTCTTAATAGCTTATATCTATAATGTCATCCTATTCAGCATTATCAACGCTTCAAACGAGCACGTACAGATCGATGGCTGGCTTCGTCTACACGGTGATCGGGATAATGGAGTAAATTCTGTCCTGCCTCAGTTTTGACCCCTACTTTTTTTGCCTTTTTAAGTTGAGATCGGGCCTTGGAATGAAGCAAGCTTGGAGGGGAATGTTTGAGATTCATTTTTCTATATCATAGCAGTGCTATGTCTTAAACTAATAGCTTAATCATGCTCTTTCAGAAAATATATACATATGAGTGATTTGGGTTGAAGAGTTTACGACAACTGGTCTCCGAAAACCGGACCCATGGTCTAATCCTTGTTCGATGGAAGATCCCTGGAGTGCACCCTAAGTGTCGTCGGGCAGTCCAGGATATTGTTCGGGCAGCATTTTCCAGGGCCTCGGTGGGTGGTAGCCCCATATCCTCTTCCAAGTGACGCTTGGTCTTCATGATGGACCTGTGCGTGGGGTCGCCTTTCATTTCAAGCGATAGTAAGGTATACTGTTCCTAGATCGCCATGGCTGTTTTCCTGATGCAGGGACGCATTTGGGTGTACGCCTGTTGTAAGTTATCCTGTCCGGCGTCCTCGATCGCTGCAGCATGAGTATTGATAGCTGCTGTCACAATACGATCCCAGAAGATAGGTTCTGCCTCACTTTCCAGGGATGTAGGCTATCTGAGGTCAAGCTCTCCATATGATTAGACAGACTGTCAGCAATCTCTGTTTCGGTATCAGTCGATGCACTCTCAGCAGTCTGTATCAGCATCCGCCTCAACGGACTCCTCGGAGTCTTCAATCCCATGTATATTTTTCTGGTGTCGCATCATGTCGTAATGGCTGGTGAACGTGCGTTCGCACTCAGAACAATTATAAGCCGTGTTGACGGTAGAACGTTGACTGTGCGTGTTTTGGGAATACACTTGCTTTCATAGACAGTAACGTCCGCCAACGTCCACTGTTACGCCTTAACGCCCTATCTGTACGCCTTAAGAAAACAACACAAAGTATTGGCAGTTTAATGCAATATCTCTGGACGCCTTCCCTTGAGGAAAGAGATTCTGGGTCAAATAGATGACGGACAGATTCCGATGATGGGATCCTTTAGTAAACAAATCGGCAACGTGTGAATTGTCCTTGGCCGCACTCATCAGATCATCTAGCACTACCACGTTGATCTACGTGGTCAATGATACGGTTCGTTTATGTCTTGAGGAATCTCTGGGACGAAGCTCACATTCTGTAACCTGGTAGTTTCGTAGGCGGGCTGCCATTGGCTATAACACCAAACAACACGTGTCGGAGCTGGGGTTGCCACACCTTCCTCTAATAACTTCATCGCCCAGGACGTCTTTCCACATTCCGTAGGGACGCTCACCGTCATCGTATAGGGATGCTCTACTGCTCTTGTTGGACCTATAGCGGGACTCCGCGGTGTCTCTTGGTTGTGTTTGCGTTGAATGTGCCTGAGCATACTATCGCGACGATAGAAGGTTCTCTGACAGAACGTACATGTACACGACATGTTCATCAGTCGACCAATATATATGGACTGATTAGGGGCACATGTTCATTCCTATATTTACAGACACCACCACCAAAACTACCACCACCACACCACCACCACCAACACCACCACACACCACTATTACCACCACCACACACCAGTTCTACCAACACCATCCCACACATCACAACCACCACCACACACCACCACCACCACCACACACACCACCGCCGGAAGTTGAGGCCCGTCAACGCCCGGTGGTGGTGGTAGCTCCCGTGGGGCGGAGCTCTTGGATGGGAGCTCCTGGAGCTCGGAGCGCGTACCTGTGGTGCACACTTCCGGTTCCGGTCACGTTATCGGAAGTGACCTTTGACCCCTGCGCACCATTAGTGAGTGAGTGTGAGTGAGTAAATGAGTGAGTCAGGCGTGCACAACACCCCTCAGGCGTCCCCAACGTCCGTCTTAACGCATGGACGCACTAACGACGGTGCGTGCGTGAGTGAGTCTTTCGGTTCCGGTCTCGTGACAGTAAACATGGAAAAACCCGGATGTAAGATGAGGACCCGGATGTAAAACCACAGTACCCACGGAAGTGACCTTTGAGCCTGCGCTACTCGGAAGAGATGTCATCGTACGCAGGCGCACACACCTGGTGCACCCTCAGGGCATAGGGTTCACCAGGTGTGTGCAACTGCGTACGATGACATCCAAGAGCTCCGCCCCACGGGAGCTACCAACACCACCGGGCGTTGACGGGCCTCAACGCCCGGTGGTGGTGGTGGTGTGTGGTGGTGGTGGTGGAGGTGGTGGTGGCGTTGACGGGCGTCAACGCCCGGTGATGGTGGTGGTGGCGGTGTGGTGGTGTGTAGTGGTGGTGGTGATCGTGGTGGTGGTGTGTGGTGGTGGTGGTGGAGGTGATGGTGGTGGTGGCGTTGACGGGCGTCAACGACCGGTGGTGGTGTGTGTGTGTTGTGGTGGTGGTGGTGCTGTGTGGTGGTGGTGGTGGTGTGTGGTGGTGGTGTGTGGTGTTGGTGGTGGTGGTGGTGGTAGAACTGGTGTGTGGTGGTGGTGGTGGTGGTGGTAGAACTGGTGTGTGATGGTGGTGGTAGTGGTGGTGTGGTGGTGGTAGTGGTGGTGGTGGTGTCTGTAAATATAGGAATGAACATGTGTCCCTCATCAGTCCATATGTATTGGTCGACTGATGAACATGTCGTGTCAGGGAACCTTCTCTAGTCGCGAATCCCGCTATAGGTCCAACAAGAGCAGTAGAGCATCCCTATTCGATGACGGTGAGCGGCGCTACGGCATATGGAAAGACGTCCTGGGTGATGAAGTTCTTAGAGGAAGGTGTGGCAACCCCAGCTCCGACACTTGTTGTTTGGTGTTATAGCCAATGGCAGCCCGCCTACGAAACTACCAGGTTACAGAATGTGAGCTTCGTCCCAGGGATTCCTCACGACATTAACGAACCGTATTACTTTGATTCCGAGCAGATCAACGTGGTAGTGCTAAATGATCTGATTAGTGCGGCCAAGGACAATTCACACGTCGCCGAATTGTTTACTAAAGGATCCCATCATCGCAATCTGTCCGTCATCTATTTGATCCAGAATCTCTTTCCTCAAGGGAAGGCGTCCAGAGATATTGCCTTGAACTGCCAATAATTTGCGTTGTTCTCCAATCCCATTGACAGAGCACAAATCCGTGTGCTTGGTAGTCGAATTTATCCGCAGAACATCGACCATTTCATGCAGGCGTTTCAAGGGGCGACAAGTCGTCCGGACGGCTACCTGTTCGTAGATTTAAAAGCCCATACCCCCAAAGATCACCGGCTGACGACCCACCTGTTACCCGGAGAGGATCACCGCAACGTCATATACCCCAACACCATCCGCCGAGTCCACATCATTAAACGACGTTAAAGTGTTAAGAAAGTGTGCTAAGGCGTTGAGATGGGTGTTAAGGCGTTGAAACGAGCGTTAAGGCGTACAGATAGGGCGTTAAGGCGTAACAGTGGGCGTTGGCGGACGTTAATTTCTATGAAAGCAAGTGTATTCCCAAAACACGCACAGTCGACGTTCAACCGTCAACATGGCTTATACTTGTTGTGCATGCGAACGCCCGTTCACCAAACATTACGATATGATGCGACACCAGAAAAATATACATGGGATTGAAGACTCCGAGGAGTCCGTTGAGGCAGATGCTGATACAGAGACTTGCTGAGAGTGTATCGATTGATACCGAAACAGGGATTGCTGACAGTCTGTCTACTGATATGGAGAGCTTGACCTCAGATAGTCAGCCTACATCCCTGGAAAGTGAGGCAGAACCTACTTTCTGGGATCGTATTGTGCAGCAGCTATCAATACTCACGCTGCAGCGATCGAGGACGCCGTACACCCAAATGCGCCCCTGCATCAGGAAAACAGCCATGACGATCTATGAACAGTATACCTTACTACCGCCTGAAATGAAAGGCGACCCCACGCACAGGTCCATCATGAAGACCAAGCGTCACTTGGAAGAGGATATAGGGCTACCACCCACCGAGGCCCTGGAAAATGCGATCAGAATGCTCAAACAACTGTTCCAGGACATGCTGCCCGAACAATATCCTGGACTGCCCGACGACACTTAGGCCAAAAGCGGACAAGGCCGAAGAACACCGGCTTCTGATTGGACAAGAGCAGCCGAGAATACATCTAACGGGCCAGAACGAATATGACAGATACAGCGCCAAATGGCGGCCTCTGATTAGACAAGAGTCTGCTTGAATTGTAAACATACCCAACACGGCTCCCCCAGCGTGGGTATGATGTAACATTGGGGAGAATAACCTATATGAAAACTTGTTGTTGTTGTTCTCTCATCTGTCATCCTTGTTGTTGTTGTTGTTTTTCTCTCATCTGTCTATATCATGACGTCAAGGCGTTATGGGCGTTACCCCACCGCTTAACTTCGCGACCCCTCCCATCGTGTTTTTCGTGGCGAGACGAAGAAAACAAGACCAAACAACCCATAGTAAAACCCACAACAAATTTCCCTGTATGGAAATATCCCCCCATAGCCTGTATGGGACTATATGGGCCTATATACAGACCCACCCGGTACTTTTCAAAAAATTTCACCGCTTACCCATCGTGTTTGTCGCGGCGAGACGAGAAAAACAAGACCATACAATCCATAGTAAAACCCAGGACAAAATTTCCCAGCATGGACCTATACCCCCATAGCCAGTATGGGCCTATATACAGACCTACCCGGTACTTTTCGAAAAATTTCACCGCTTACCTCCGACCGAGACCCTTCCCATCCTGTTCTACATAGCGAGACGAAGAAAACAAGACCAAACAACCCATAGTGAAATCCACAAAAAAATGACTACCCCCATACCCCATGCAGGCATTTCCCCGTATATTGTATAATACAGGCCCCTATTGTAGTGGTAAAGTCCGTGTTCCTGTTTTTATATTTTCGGGAACAAATCCTCATTTTACATACACCCACCCATGACTTGATAGGCAGGCCGCGATAAGCCGGGGGACCGATATTAGCCCTTTTGGATAGGGTTGATAGGAGTTTTCCCCTATTTTAAGGGTAAAGTCCGCGTTCCGCTTTTTATATTTTCGGGGACCCACCCATGACTGGATGGCCCTGGAGGAGCGCTTCACTTTGACACCTCACTCGACCCAATCGGTCCACAAGGGGCCCATATCGGCCCTGAAGATTGCCGAACATTCCAGACGATTCTCACGAAAACCCGCGTATTTGGGACTACTTTCAGGCAGACCGCTTCACCGCCAGACATGACCGCATCACCGCGGTCACAAAATTCAAGGTGGCGGCCAAACTCTGGCAGAGGTCACTTTGCCGGAACTATAGTGCACTTGACATCTGTGACCTCTACAAGTTTAAGTGCACAAAGGTCAATGTGACCTTTTTTTGCTGCCGGATGTAACCATAGAGTTCATTCTATAGAAATGAACAAGGCTGCGGTGAATCGTTCCTATGACAAGTTTGCTGGGATGAGGCCATGTTATTGTATCGCTTACATAAGAAATACACCTCTATCATATTTACTGACAAAGCAGAAAAACACCGGGTTCGATACAAATGTCGCGAAGGTCGAAGCTATGGATTTCGTATATTCGGATTCGTGTTTGTTATTTACGAGCTGAAAGTTTAAGTCAATCACTGATGTAGTCCATATTGTATACGGGTCAAAGTCAAAGGTCAAGGTCAGGGTGACTGTGTGCGACCATCGCACGGTCCAGACATCTGGACCGAGAAAGCTGAAACTTCACATGTTGTTTAGAGCCAGATGGAAACGACCAATATTTTCTTTAGATTTCAAGTATTTTCTGTCAGTTGGAGGGGGCTGCCAGTCTTTTGTATACAAGTCCTATACTTCATTCGGGAACAGCTTTTCGTTCTCTGGAGTTCTATTTTAAAATTATGATTTTTTTTTTTTTAATTTTAGTTCCGTCTATATACATTACAAGACTACGGATAGCGTCCCATGAAATTTCTCTTGGGAAAGAGGACCCATCATAAAAGCCGTTGTCCGAACGTCTTAACTCTTTTACAGATTTATACAAGAAGCTTGGTTTTTTCAAGCGTTTGAGTAAGATTGAGCAGGAATTCCCAGGTGCGAATATCATCCTTCATAAAACTGGAAAACTCCCACAGGTAAATATGTTGATGTGCGACTGACCATGGTAGTATTGTTTACTGAGATACGTCAGCAGTACCATGGAAGTATTGTTTACTGAGATACGTCAGCAGTACCATGGTAGTATTGTTTACTGAGATACGTCAGCAGTACCATGGTAGTATTGTTTACTGAGATACGTCAGCAGTACCATGGTTGTATTGTTTACTGAGATACGTCAGCAGTACCATGGTAGTATTGTTTACTGAGATACGTCAGCAGTATCATGGTAGTATTGTTTACTGAGATACGTCAGCAGTACCATGGTAGTATTGTTTACTGAGATACGTCAGCATTACCATGGTAGTATTGTTTACTGAGATACGTCAGCAGTACCATGGTAGAAACGGAAGTTAATATTGTTCAAGTTCACCAATAAAGATGGAATAGATTGACTGAGGAAACATTTAGAATCAAAATAATCTACAATAGTCGTGTAAGATTTACTGTCCTATTAACATATGAAATATTTAATTTTTTAATGTAATGTTTTAATATCCTTCATGTTCAGGCATTCCGAAACATATGGGCCAATGAACGCCTGTTGAATGTGGCGGAACAGTTTATCGGACCGGATATTGCCGGTCACCCGGTGTGGAACTTGAGAACCAAAACACCCAATAATAGCGCCACAACAGTTCCATGGCATCAAGGTTGGCATCTCAGCTTCTCCTGATATCTGTTAATGGAACCAGTGATCTAACTGAAATCACATTACGTATATGTACGTTTTATTTGATGCCGTACTGTAGATTCATTATGCTTGCAATGGTACCATATCAATGTTGACATTACAGATTCCGCGTACATGGCCAAAGACTCCTACGATGTTTTCTATTTTACTGCCTGGGTGCCACTACTAGATACCGATGAGGTCAACGGTTGTCTACAGGTTAGAGGTATTACTTACTTGCCAGGAAGCAATTGACCTAGTACCTTCGTTTGTAGAGTAGCCACTCGCTGCCAGAATTTTCGTATTCTCCCCTGGGCACCAGTGGTAGCAGATAGGGTATAGCACTTGTAACTTAACAAGTAAGGAAGAGACTTCATGAGGTCAAGTTCAAAGGTCAGATGTGATAGGTCGAAGGACAAATGGTTGGCGTTCAAATTGAGCGAATCAGGGACTTGGATATTTGGAACCACGTCTAATGAAAGGATGGAGTTCAAATTTGATTGTCGTTGCAACGGTGGGTGAAACTTTTTAGAACTGACTAAAGCTGATGTCAAAAATGTGTTCGTTCGTGTTCAAAATAGCTGGTTGAAATGAAACCGTATCCAAAATCTCCTAACCTTATCTGTTAAAACACTGGAACACGTTGAAATTGAAAGTCGTACTTTCTTTTCACTGCGAGGGGAAAGTTCCTCTTTTTCTAACAACATGGGGCAAAGTCAGCCTGTGTGTAACACAAACAGTCAATACAAATGTTAACACAAATTGTACGCTGGTAAACCTCTTTTCACACTGCAGTAATGCACAGCTTTGATAAAATACAACAAATTGTTTGAAACGAGTGACGGTTAATGGACACGCCGAATGTTCCAAAGACAATGGGGAATCTGCACTTTAGTTCAAGTTCGATGGCAACGGGCGATGCAACGACACTTACCTGGCCATATGAGCTCCGGTTAGTCAATCCGGGCGCTGTGCTATCTCTGTAACCCAGAATATATTTTTAATCGATGATAATTGGTATATTTTTGACCTGAAGTTGCCAAAATTATCATAAATGTAAGCGTATTGGTTCTGTCGTGGAAAAGTATAAATATTTGATCCATATTATCAGATTTACATCAGTTAACAATAGTTGAAAACCCCTCTCCATGTTATAAACATGAAAAATATGGCAAATACCATTAGAACAAACCAAGATAACGATGTGGCCGACATGATGTGCGCCTGTCGCGGCCAGCAGGGCAAGACAGCATTGACCAAGGATTAATGGGGAAAGAGCGGATTCCAAAGAATGCCGTTACACCCGTTCCAATGTTATCAACTTGTAAGTTTTCAAGGTTATGAAGCTAGAAGTTCTATCTCTTAAAACGATCAATCATACGACCTACGTGTTCGTTCTATACACGTCACGTGACATAAACAACATATGAGATAAACATCATTGGTCAATTCCTTGTTCGATGATTGTGGTTCTGTAAGAGCTTGGGGAAAGCTGAGTGAAAATTCAAAATTGAAGTGATTCATTCGATCGTTAATACCGATCCATGAAAGGTAACTCCGTCATAAAAGTTTATATCCTAACACACAGAATGTTCAAAGTATTGAATTGGACGCTCAGCTGTGTCTGAATGTTTCAGTACCACATCGGAACTCACACAGTGTAACAACGTTTTCTTTTTGCTGTTTAAAGCTGTATGAAATTATCATCAAACACATCGTTCTCTTTGCTTATCTGGCCGCAGTAAACTTCCATATTACGGAAGCCGGCACATGACAAATTCCTGTGAGTTTGATACAAAAAAACGTTGGAATTCATTTTGTTTTCATATTCATAAGCGCACAAATGACAAGTTTGCACAATACACGAGTGCTGGGTCAGGTTTTTTTTCTTATTTTCACATATTCTTTACTTCAACACTATTCAATGTTTCACACACCGTTTCAACGACAACCATATTTAGCTAAAAAAAATTCAAAACAAATCCGCGATTCTCTTTCGCTCAAATAGAACGTCAACATTTGAACGTTAGACCTATTACCTCTGACCTATGACCTTGACATCCTGACGTAATCCTCGCATTTATTAGTCCTATAACCCCCCCCCCCTTCCCCCCTCACCCCAATCTACTAGCACTGTTAAGTCGGTCTTATTGGCTAAATTCGACTTTTGATGCCTCCTATTGAAAAACGCTTTGAATTTTTACTATAGTTTTAGAGTGAAGATAACCATTGTACATATCGGGACTGACGTAGTCAAGCTAGTGTGCGCGCGAACTTTCGAGATATGAAATCTTACTCTAGGTAAAGGCAGGGTCACCGGCGCAGTAAGGGTCTTGTGAAAGCGGATAGAAATGTATGTACATCAAAATAGGTCACGGTAAACGATTCGTCCAAAGCCGGATATGTTTCTGGTGCCAAAATAGCTAGAAATTCATTCCAGCCTCCAGATGGAAATTTTTGTGTCAGTAATGCGACCAATTTTCCTTTGAAAAAGTGTCATCTTGTAAAATTAAGCCGCCGTTTTGAATTCATTTAAGATCAACAACGGCATACATACCTTATTGTCTGGTCTTATATATCCATACGCCAAAACAATGAATCTCTCAGAATCGTTTCCTTTGCCTTTCAACTTCATTTATCTTCCCAGAGTTAAGTAACCCCATTTGGTCACTATTCACTGAGGCAACTCTTAGCATCGCGATAATTACCGTGAGAAACTAACCAATCTGACATGAACAACTCGATTCATCTCGTTCAACTTCATTGATTTATAGTTTCTTTTCCGCCAAGTAGAAAATTCCTTCCTACATCCTGTTTCCATCAATCGAAACTGACTGACTGACTGTCAATTGGAATTACTCTTTCTTTAGTCCATAGATTTATATCACCAGCCTAGATCTCTTGCAATTCTCTTCCTCTCGCAATTCTAAGGTAATGAGGAATGGACATCGGACAGGGAGGATTGCCAAGCATAAGTGTTGTGCTGATGACACGTGGTACGTCGAAACAGAGGAAGCGGAAATGGAAAGAACTCTGGGTAACTGTCAAAAGCTGAACCCTGAATAAACCTGTGAATTCCTCGATTCCCTAAACACTTTGCCCTCAACATACCTCTCTATGAATATGGACAAGTTTCACGAAGTTAGCATTCGATTTATTCAAATGTCTGTTTCAATTGGTATCGCGCTTTGTGCATGTGTATAGTTCTATATCGTTATTTGACATCCCCAACCTGCGTTTGACAATATGGAATTCCTGATGTCAGTTTAGCAAATTTCATAGTCATCTCCCAATATTAAAACATGAACACCAGATTTGGTCTATAATGCCGTGTTAGGTGATGCCACCAAAGTCAAAAGCTGATGACCCACAATATAATGTCTTCAAACTTCTGTGATATAAGTAAATGTATACCAAGCCGACATTGTTAGATATTAACATTTCCATCGCACCAAGAAACTGTTATTTTGGATATATTTGCTTTTATCTGTATACTGATAAATTACAATTGATCCGATCAGGTGTTAACCCAAAGAAGGATATAATGACTTGCCCTATCCCGTACGGTGGAATGTTGCTCTTCCATAACGCACTCCCACATAGAAGGTACACTGAAAAACTTTGGTTAGTCATATTGACAAACTTAGGCTAGTCTATTGTCCGTCTCCCAGATGACACATGAATTGGTCAATTTGACTCTTACGGTTAGTCAGATTGACTAACCTCATCCAAAGTTGGTCATTTTGACTAACCTGTGCATCCGTTGGTGGATTTGACTAAGGGGGCATTCATAAAGTTCCTACGCTCAAAACAGGCTATTTTTGACCCACTCATTAACCCAGCATACAAAAAGCAAAATTTGAACATGTTTATACCCCCCCCCCCCCTTCCTTTCGAAGATCATTCTTTTATGGATGTGCTCAGCCCTGTGAACTGCAAAAATGTTAGGCCAACTTGAGTATTTATTTATTGTCAAAATGCCCATGTTAAATAATTTTAGTTTACCTTGCAGTAAAATGAACATCACCGCACAAAGAATCACTGTCCCATACTGACCATTAAGATATATTTCTTATAGTGACATCTAACCAACTTCAGGGAAGACATTCAGATCCCTGAATAGATAACGCCACTGAAATCTCAGATGTTCAGACCGCAATTATCGTACCCTTAGCTCCGTGTGTGAAGGTGTTTTATTTCATTCCCAAAATCTGCAATTGACAAGACTGAAATCATTAACATTAGGTATAATTGATATATTGTGCAGATTTACACCGTTTTCCCGGAGAACTTTCTCAAGATAAACTCTGGTTTCATTTTGACACAAAGAAACAATATTTTCAATTTCATTGACCACATCAACACATGCATTCATGGGAAGTTTCTTCATTTCTCTGAGCATCAAAAGAAACTGCGCTATATGCTTCGCAAAATGAAAATTTCCTGTGATTCCTGCTCTGGACTGATCAGATGCTGTGTCCTCCATATCTACATGATTGCCATCATTTTCACCAGACAACTCCTGATTTTCATCCATGTTCTCAACTTGCTCTCTATCTGCTGTTTGTGACTTACTACGGGCGGATATGTTATTTTGATAAAAATCTGGATGTTTCCTCAATATATGTGACTGAAATGATTTTATGACGGTGTACGACTTTTGGCAGCTTTCAATACCACAAACAACAGAGAAGTTCCGTTGAAATTCATGGATACCTTTATAATGATGGATTAACTGTATGAAATGCCTTGTGCTGTAATGGCATCGACAACATGAAAATACACTGACATGTTCCAATCTGTTCATTTTTTTCAACTGCCAACAAAACTGACCAACTAGAACTGGTCAAATTTGACGAACGTCCATTAGTCAAAATGACGAACTCCTAGTCAAAAACTGACCAACTAGAACTGGTCAAATTTGACGAACGCCAATTAGTCAAAATGACGAACTCCTAAGTCAAATTGTCTGCCACCCAGTAAACGGTGAACTTTTTCTGCGAGCGTCAAACTTAGCAAGGCGGGAGGGGAACAATTATTCAACATTATTCTCCCGAAGACAATTCCCCTAACACTAAATCAGGATCTATCCCTGCTAAATACTAGTACTACGCCGTACTGTACGGTAATGTGTTGTTTTGCCGGTCAGCATACCAACCAACCCAATGCCGGCTCCTCCCATATACTGGTCAACCAACTACTAATAAGTTAACTAAAATGTGGACCTTTAGATGTTAATTCATTTTCAGAAAGTGTTTTGAAAGTATTATTTAGCAAATGGGAGGATGGAACCGGATTTAAATTACCTCAGCACAACAGTAACACCAGAGAAGGAAAATGGCGCCCAGACAACTTCTTCAGTAGCCCCCTCTGGCGATTCATTTCCCGGTTATCTCCCTTTACATTGACTAATTATATATTCGTCAAAGTGACTAGCCCACTTGACTAATTTTGTTCGTCAACTTGACCAATATGGGCTCTTTACATTAGTCAAATTTATTGGACTCGTATACACTTGTCAAAGTGACCAACCTACGTTAGTTCCACCTGTCTAGTGACTAGTTTGTGTTGGTCGATTTGACTAACTCGGTCCATTGAAGTTCGTCAAAGTTGATCGACTAGCCTTGTATTCGTCGTATTGACTAACCAAAGTTTTTCAGTGTAACACGACTTTATGCTCTGTGAATATAACTTTCCATTGCTGTTTTCTTGTTATGCATGAAATTTGTTTGATAAAAAGCGTGTGGGGTATGACAACATTACACTCTAAGCAGTTGTGGAACAAGAGGGCCTTCAGAACACACGATCATGTTCCTGAGGAGGAGAAGGAAGATGAGGATGAGGAGGAGGAGAAAGAGCAGGAACAAGAGAAGGTGTTGTAAAACCGGTTCGGCAAGCATGCTTAGGGTGCGAGAGCAAAACTATCCGACAAATCAATGTCAGATATACAATCGCCATTTTCGATCACATAACTGTAATTTATAACAAATCGTCCGCCATGTTTACTCCTGTAACTATACAATTTGTATAGAACTGTCTGCTATATTATATCGCGTAATACTTCAGGTTGTGTGTTATCTCATCTATTCTTAATAGACACAACATTCCACTGGTAACTGTTGATGGAAAGCATATTATGATAGTGATATTCCGCCTCTTTACAAATTGTCATACATCAGTGGGCGGTTTGTGGGTGTCCGGTGGGCACTGGTTCCTGTTAAATGCATTTTGCTGAGAAACAACATGAACTTGATAATGTGATGTCTAACACTGTAATATCATTTGTCATTATTGCACCATGTAAGCGTCCTGTCTTTGTCTTGTGTGCTGTCCTCTGTGTTTATAGGGTGGATGGAGGGTGTCTGGTTCCATGCTGCTTCATTTCTTCTTTGAAGCAGCATGAACACAACTTGGCTGGGTGGTGCCTAATTGGTTCGTCGCCTTATGACTGAAATAATATTAAAAGCGACGTTAAACCTTATTCACTCACTCGCTCACTCACTCACTCATACATCATATACATCCGAATAGTCATTCGAACCTCGATAGGACAATAAACGCGAGGCATGTACAATGTTGATGAGAAAATCCATAGACTGATGTTTTAACTGTATTATTCGACGGTTTATATACACATTTATTTTTCCTTCCAACTGATTTTACCCCATGCTGTATATCTGATTCTGGTTGATAGAAGTCTTTGCTATTGTCCCCTGATCATGATCCTCGAACCGGTTTTACAATTGCTCTCCTGGTCCTTCTCTTCCTTCTCCTGCTCTTGCTGCTCCTCTGAACCTCATCCTAATCCTACTCCGGTGTTCCGAAGACTCCTTTTCTCCACTACTCTGAGCATGCTTCTAAATCTCTTCATTGCTGTGTTTAACCCAAATGAATTCATGATAACGGTGGGAATATAATTTGCGAAATAAGGAATTAAACGCAACATTAAATAACCAACTATTATATCACATTCGCAATTGAAAGCGTTAAAATGAATGTATTATTTCAGTTTATCTAATTTATCCGACGACATTCGTTGGAGTCTGGACTTGCGCTGGTTCAAGCCGGGCCAACCTGTGGGTTTATGGGGTCTGAAAGATGGGGTCGTCATGAGGTCCAGCACCGAGCCAGACCTCCAGATCGACTGGGAGAGCTTCGTTGCGGCAGACAGAAACAAGTTACAGGAAAAGAAAGTAAACTGGGACGGAGTATGTATCACGAAATGTTTCAGTAAACATCCGTTCTCCACCGGTTCTCGAATGAATATAAAGAAAATGTAGTTCTTTACAAAATTATAAGTCATAACGGCAATAAATCCGCAAACACATATAGGAACCCTGTGGCCATCTCCTCGAGTATTCCCCTGGTATAACTGAAATTTCCATTTTCTTTTGAGATCTTGGATGATATATTTTCTTTGACGATTTGAATCCTAATTTCCAGCCCTCATTTCTGCATGGTTTTGATCCCAAAACAATATTATTGTTAGAACAATAATATTAACTGCAGATAGAAATCAGTTTCATCCATATTAAATGACTGGGAACTTACGCGCTTTGATAGTTGGGTAATTTGTTTACTGTCTGCTTATCTTCCCAGAGTTAAGTAACCCCATTGATGATCATCAGCCTTTTGGATCGATGGTTGGGTACATTTCAAACAAATTTACAAGCAATGTCTCTTGAAATACCAGTGGCACAGTAGATAAACTTTCCCAAACAGAACCCACTTCACATCTCATTTGTTTCCAAATTATATCTCATCTGAATGTCAAGCTGTGATTTATCGGTATGCCTACCCCGATAAAAATGGTACGATATGGCGGAATTTTGGCCTGTAGGTGGTGTGGTTGAAATCGAAAATATAAAATCTCCTAAAATAACTTTTTTTTAATGAAACGGCAGAAGAAAATATATGTACACAATATGTGAAAGTTCTAGCTCGATTGTGTGATGATACTAGTTATGACATGAAATTGAAATCCACATCATGTGCTATTTCGTGAAACATGGTCTTAATCGAGTAAGTTAAACACACATTTAGACACGAAGTTCCCCTTGGACCGAAAAGATTTTCCAGCAGTGGAGATATAATGTCACCGGACAATAAATCCCCTTTAATAAATCACAGCTTCTGAATGATATGTGACTATGTGAAATCGAAAGTTACATTGTGTTTATGTGTGCGGTTCACTTACCTGATGGAATTCAACGCTGTAATTTTCCTAGAATGAACTATAATAATCCGGGAGACAGACAATGCCTCGGAATCCCGGTGAAGTTATCTCAAACGATCAGTCGGGACGGTAAAAGGGACTCTGGTGAGCTCACTTGCTTCGCTGTAGATGACGTCAGTCAGGAATCCGGAAGTCGGTTTCAGAGAATATGCAGATTAGGACAGTGAACTTTGCGGTCGTCGTATGAATTAACTAGAGAGAGTTAGAAGCTGAGATTTACCAGTTACGTCCGTTATGAATTATGGTTTGTTCCTCCATAGCCATATTTATCCAGCGAGGTCCAGATAAACTGATCGGGAAGTGTTGTGATTTGACAGTAAAGAGGGCGCTGGTATCTTCGACGTCTGTTTCTACCTTTATCCACAGAAGAGCGGTAGCCCTATATAAGCCGGACTCCCGCTGAAACGACAGAGACCAGCAGAAACATCGAGGTGAGAGCACACGCAAAATCTATTGGGGAGAAGAAATCCAATACATTGCCGGGCCGCGACCAGGTCGCCGAATTGAAGAAGTGCCGCCGCCGAATTTGTGCCGCCGCCGGGCCGCGACCAGGTCGCCGAATTGGAGAAGTGCCGCCGCCGAATTCTATAGCATCATTGCATGCATACATTTACATTCACTTACAATCACACGTCCGGGCTGTGTTTTCTCTACTTCGATCTCTACCTATTTCAACCGTAACGCACAGTTGTGTGGGTATTGTACGATAGTGCAGGCTCAGCTCTGGGAATTAACTAACGGCGTTAGTGTTGATAGCACGGCCATACCTTTATGGTATCGATTAAGCTGTATCCGGTAGGAGACGCTCGTCTCTGTGAAGAGGGTACAGCTAGGCAAATCATACACAGTTCCTACCTAAACAATTATTCATGCACACACGTACTTAAATACACAACGTACAGGTTGAAATATATTCATGCTAACACCCACAAGCTATAGGTTCGAGCCTATAGCTTGATAAATATACATCTACCCAGTCAATCGTACGATAAACGATTAACCATTCACGCCTCCATAAGCATAGTCTCTCACCACCCTGTACATATATTGAGTAATTCACGGCCAATGATAGATTACTACTGTCTGATACAGTAGTATATAAGGGGGAATCTTTGACCAGATGCCCATCTATTGCCAATTGACCCTGCAGTAGTATAGAGAGAGGGTTCATGGGCCAGCTGACCATACAGTAGTATAGAAGGAGGGTGCCGATTCCAGGTGCCCATATAGTAGTATAGGAAGAGGGTTACTAGACCAGGTGCCTACCCATCCACCGTGTGTTATCGATGTCCGATCCTACGTGGACCGTGTAGCCGTGAACTCTAGCCTTGATGATTCATCCTTGGAGCCGGGCCGCGGAGTGAGTCGCCGTGAGCGGGGTCGCTGAAGCCTGGGGGTGTATTCCTACGAGGGGTGCCGTCTGCTGCTGTGGTGAGCCGTGCAGTTGAATAGTCCTGCGGTGTTACAGAGAGACGGGCCGGTGCCGTAGAAGCCTTTGTACTGTGATAGTGCTGTCGTGCCCAGGCCGTCCGCATCCATTGACGGTTATCAACGCTTGGAGGGACCTAGTCGTGTAAGACGAGACACGACGACGACGAGAAGTCCATACCACCCGAGGGAAGAAGACCGGGGAAGGAAGACACACGTCGGACATAACCACGGAGGGGCCTAGTCGTGTAAGACGAGACACGTCGCAGTGTTCATCCATACGGGAGTGAACGAAGACCTGGAGAAGGAAGCTAGATGCTGGACCTTTCCACGTATACCTGGGGAAGGAAGATAGACGCTGGATCCTACCACAAAGCCCTGGGGAAGGAAGATAGAAGCTGGACCCATCCACAAGAGAACCGGTCGTGACCAGACTGTGGCTGTGACCAGGCCTGCTCGCGAAATAGCTAGGGCTATCTATTTTGTATATATTTTCTATTGAACTTCGGTTAATGATAACTATAAGAGTACAGATAATTCATAGAGTAGGGATCTTCTTTGCAGGGATTGTACGCTACCACGATTTGAATCCTGTATACCTGCTCAAAGAATTATATGTCAGTATTGCATTAATTTGCTTTGGTTGTCATTACAGGTCTTCCTTTCCAACCTCCTTGATCCAGACAAGGTGACAGGTTGAATCGAACTCCCTCGTTGGCCAGGATCAGTGCCCGAGTGCGTTCCCAGTAGCCTGACAGTTTGTCTTGGGGACCCTGCGCACTCTGTGGATCTGAAACATCCATTATCCCACGTATAGAAGTAAAAACGTTTCAACTGGTGGCAGCGGTGGGATGGCCAACATCTGGGAGACGAAGGAAAGGAGACCAAGTTGGGCGGATAGCATGGATCCGGACCAGACAACCATGAATATAACTGGAGATTTCGGCGCCGAGTTACAACCGGGAGGCAGGGGTCAACCACCTGACGGAAGAGGAACCAGACGGAAGCTTCCCCAGATACCGATTCCTTGCAGACTACGTGACACGGGAAGAGGTGTTGGTTCCGGGCGATCGACTACAGCTACTCGGGCTTCTGAGAATCTTCTTGACTTGTCCACGCAAGAACTGGAAGCGGAGCTGACGGCACGACCTTCAGCGGAGACGTCTGCCGAAGATCGACTGAGGGGGCGTGAGCCAGTACATGAACAACCCGACGTTGACCTAAGACGAGAGGTAGAAGACCAGCGTAATGTCTCAAATGCATTATGCACAGCGGTGACCGCTATGATGGAACAGATGTCTACGATACTGAGAAATCAAAGTTCTGGTGATGAGATGACTCAACCGGATGTTGAAGATTACAGCCATTCTGGGCCGGCCGGACTGGGAAGAGAGCGCCGAGCCGCAGAGACGCCACTACGGGGTTGTGACGGAGCCGCATCGGGGACGACGTCGAGGCGAGATGAGTCACCGCCAAGAAGACGCCGGGACGAGCCACCTTCAGTTTCATGGGACCTTCCGGTACAGACGTCCACGCCCATGGGGGAACCTAGACGGCCGAAGACGACGATGGTGAAGGCCGCTACCTACGATGGTACCACGCCATGGCGGGATTATTTGGCTCACTTCGGGCACTGCTCTGTGATCAATGGATGGACCTACCAACAACAGGGTCAATACCTTGCCGTCGCTTTAAGGGGGTCAGCGCAACAGGTGTTAGCCAGCCTTAAGTCTGCACCAGGAAGTACCGACTACGACCGCTTGAAGGAAGCCTTGGAGAAGCGCTTTGCCCCGCCAAATCAGATGGACATGTACAAGGCACAGCTGAGGTCTAGACACCGCGAGAGGGAAGATCTTCCGGGCTTGGCTCAAGCACTAATCCTCCTGGCACAGCTGGCCTATCCCGACGCCGGAGACGATGTTCAGGATACCCTAGCCAAGGATCAATTCCTGGACGCCATCAGTGACGAGTTGAGGTTTCAGGTGTGGCAAACTAGGCATAAAACCTTGGATGCGGCAGTACATGCGGCCGTGGAACTGGAGGCATTCAAGATCTCCCAGCGTCGGAAACCATGGCCGACAGCCAAGTCAACTGCCCCGGGAGAGGGAGATAAGGCAGCCGCACCCCCTGAAGAGGATGAGACGGAGAATCAACGGTTGAGGGAAGAAGTAAAGAGGTTAAAGGAGGTGATTCAGGAGAACAGTGAACCACCAAGACCACAACGGCCAGGACGATACCAGTCCAGATGGGGGCATAGACGTGACCGTCAACAACCATACGACAGCCATGATCGAACATCAGGATGCTGGTCGTGTGGAAGAGACGGGCTTTACCGGGCGAACTGTCCAGAGTTGCGCAGGCCGGATGATCATCCACCCCCAGGAGGCTGGATTGTATCTCCCGGCCAAGATGGGATCCGTAGGATTGTGGTGCTGCGTCGACACGGGTGCATCAGTTTCTCTTCTGAACGTGCGGGTGTACAACCAGCTAAGTCCCCGACTTAGGCCGGCATTGAGAAGTCCCTCCTTTGCGTCCATTCGTATGGCTGATGGTACCTCTATGCCACTACAGGGTGAAGCAGACTTTAAGATCACGATAGATGGGACTACCCGGACTCAGACGATGATTGTTGGGACACTGACCGTGGATGCCCTCCTTGGTTATGATTTCCTGAGTAGCCACTGTACTGCGATTGATACGGAGAAGCATCGAGTGAAGTATGGCTGCCGATATGTCCAGTGTGAGGTCGTAGGGAGCCACGAGTGCCATCGGGTGTCTGTAACGGAGACTTTTACTATCCCAGCTGGAGCTGAGGCAGTGGTGACGGGGACCGTCCGAGGTGATCTACCGGGAGAGGTTGGCATGGTGGAAAATATCACTGGGTTCACACAGAAGACTGGAACCATGGTGGCCAGAGCCCTGGCCGAAGTTGACCGTGACCATGAAGTTACCCTGCGGTTCCTTAACCTGTCCACTGACC
The DNA here is from genome assembly GCA_036873755.1 of Hanleya hanleyi. Lineage (NCBI taxonomy): Eukaryota > Metazoa > Mollusca > Polyplacophora > Lepidopleurida > Hanleyidae > Hanleya > Hanleya hanleyi. Next base: position 152,135 of record JAVTVY010042098.1, read on the forward strand.
CTGCCACAGTACAAGCCGGCACTCTGTGTGGTAGTTTGACTGAAGTGGAGGTGGTAGATAATTCAACTCCACTCTCCACAGAGCCTCTGAACCAGCATGGGCCAGCCTCTAGTGAAGCAACGGTGCCATCCCCAAGATGTCCACCGCACCTACGGGCCTTAGCACAACAGTCCAGTGAGGGATTGGAAGTTGAGAGAGCTGTAGCTGTAGAGGACTTGGTTACTCGCTTCACCCATTTGTTTGCCAAGGATGACAGTGACTTAGGGCGAACAACGATGGTACAGCATCATATCAAGACGGGGAATGCGCCACCTATCCGGATTCCTCCACGACGTCCACCCATTCATGCCCGTGGAATAATAGACGACCAGGTTGAAGACATGCTGCAGCGGGGAGTCATTGAGCCATCTAATGGGCCTTGGTCTGCTCCGGTTGTCCTGGTACGGAAGAAGGATGGGAAAATGCGATTCTGCGTTGATTACCGATCCCTCAACAAAGTAACGGAGAAAGATGCCTACCCCCTGCCGAGAATCGACGAGTCCCTGGATTCTCTGTCTGGTGCCTGCTGGTGGAGTACGCTCGACCTGATGTCGGGGTACTGGCAGGTCGAAGTAGCCCCGGAAGACAGATGTAAGACCGCCTTTGCCACTCGACGGGGCCTGTACCAATTCCGGGCCATGCCTTTCGGGCTTTGTAATGCTCCAGGAACCTTCGAGCGATTAATGGAGGCAGTCTTGGCGGGCCTCCATTACGAGACGTGCTTAGTGTACCTCGACGACATAATAGTTTTTGGTCGTACCTTCGAGGAGATGATCCAACGGCTGGAGGAAGTCTTCCAGAGGCTGCAACAACATGGCCTGAAATTGAAGCCCTCGAAGTGTGTCATTGGGAAACGACAAGTGCTTTACCTTGGCCATATAGTGACCCAAGACGGGATTGGTACCGATACAGGGAAGATTCGGGCTGTACGAGAGTGGCCGACGCCTGTCTCCCAAACAGATGTCAGAAGTTTTCTTGGCATGTGTGGGTACTACCGGCGTTTTATACGAGACTTTGGGACTGTAGCACCCCCTCTTCATCGACTCACGGAGAAGAAGGCGATATTTATGTGGGATGATACAGCCCAGACGGCATTCGACCACCTAAGACAGAAGCTGACGACCGCACCTATGTTAATGACGCCAGATTTCCGACAGCCCTTCATCCTGGACACAGATGCCAGCAATTTCGGCATTGGGGCCGTCCTGTCCCAGGAGATCAACGGGGAGGAAAAGGTCGTAGCCTATGCCAGCAGGGTGCTGTCCAAAACAGAACGTGCCTACTGTGTGACTAGAAGGGAACTTCTGGCTGTCGTGTACTTTGTAAAGTACTTTCGGCATTATCTGTTTGGCCGAAAATTTCTGCTGCGCACTGACCATGGGTCCCTGAGGTGGTTAATGCGATTTAAAGAACCGGAGGGACAGTTGGCTCGCTGGATACAGGCCCTCGGGAGTCTACGACTTTGAAATCCAGCATCGACCCGGACGGAAGCACGGAAACGCTGACGCCATGAGCCGAATCCCGTGCAAGCAGTGTGGACGGTCAGGTTCCGAGGTCCAGGAAGCTGCCCGTGTTACGGAGATCGTACCGCCGACTGCAGACTTCAGCCAAGCTCAGGCCGCGGACCCAGACTTGCAGCCTGTCCTGGAGTGGGTAAAGAAAGGCAGTCGACCAGCCAGAGAGGACATCAGTCAATATGGTCCGGTAACTAAAACCCTGTGGGGTGCCTTCGATCTACTGGAGATGAGTGAATCCTTGCTTGTGCGGAGATGGGTGAATGCTCGGGGAGAAGTGAAACGACGGCTTCTGGTGGTCCCTCGCTCCCGCAGACGGAAAGTCTTGAAAGAGTGTCATGACAGTGTAACCGGTGGTCACCTTGGGGTGAAGAAAACCTTGGCAAAAGTGAGGCAGGCGTACATGTGGCCTGGTCTACAGACCGATATTCGGCAATGGTGCCGGAGTTGCGACGTTTGTAATCGCAGGAACTTGGCGGGACGGAAGCCCAGAGGTCCTCATCGCGGTCAGATGACCGGAAGTCCAGGAGACATAGCAGCTGTTGATATTCTCGAGACATTGGCAGAAACCTGTCGGGGGAACCGATATGTAGTTGTCATTGGAGACTATTTCACCCGTTGGGTGGAAGCTGTGGCCTTACCCAATCAGGAAGCCACAACGGTTGCCCAAGCTGTCGTGGATCACTTCGTGACCAGATTTGGCGTACCAATGGCGATCCACTCTGACCAGGGGCGTCAGTTTATACTCGGGGTGAGGAAAACGAGGACTACACCCTATCACCCCCAGTCGAACGGCATGATTGAACGGTTCAACCGGACCTTAGCCCAGATGTTGCATGCCAGCATTGACCGTCACCCGGACGACTGGGATCTTTACATTCCGTTGGTGCTGATGTCATACCGTGCCACCGTGCATGAGACGACGGGATATTCCCCAAACATGATGGTGTTTGGGAGGGAAATCGCCTTGCCGTCGCACCTGACTTTGGGATCGCCTCCGAAACAGCAGGTAGAGCCGACACAGTGGGTCGAAGATCTCCGGGATGAGATGGCTGAGATACACGAGTTTGCCCGAGAGGCTACGAAGAAGAGCTTGAGGCGGCAAAAACGTATCTACCATACGAGAGCTTTTCCTCACAGATACAAGCCTGGTGATCAGGTTTACCTGTATATTTCCGCCACTAAGCGTGGGGAGATCCGGAAACTACGAGACCGGTGGGGAGGGCCTTATACTGTGAGAGAAGCGCTGACTGATGTGACATATCGCATCGCCGACGAGGCTGGTGGCCTCCGTGTAGTCCATCATGATCTTCTTAAGCCCTTCTACCCCAGAGAGACATCGGATAGTGAGACCACTGAGTCTACAGAGAATGATGGTGATGTCGAGTCTGAGAATGACTCGGAGCCCGCGACGGTCTTTCCATATCCGGTGGAGCATCCAGCCGCAGTGAGATCTCCAGCACCTCGGCAGACGAGAAGTGGACGGAGAACCCGGTGTCCTCCAAGATTGGCAGATTACGAGGTTGGATTACCGCCTGATCCCCCTGTTGAAGTCGAGTCGCCACTTTCGGAAGAGCCGATGGCCTTGCCGGAGACGTGGAGTCCTCCACGAACGACTTGTGGACGTCGTGTCCAGCGACCGAGGCGCTTTAATGACTACGTTTTAGCCTGCAAGTGGACAGGAGATGCACGACCGTATGGTCGGGGAAATACGGTTGATGACCGTGATCGTCGAGGAATGACCTGTGGTGCATGGCCGACCTGCAGGTATTCCGGTGGGCGACAAACACAGACTGGCCGATCCCGAGGCTTTACTGCCTCAGATGCATGATGCATGACTCCAGCAAGAGACAGCTGTGGCCTGCTGTGGACCTGATGTCCATTGCAGGTGACGACGACTTGACCAGGAAGTCAAGAGGACCGTCGTCCTGTAATTTTGTTGTATATACGCTGTACATATGTTCTGTTCTGCACACCCGTGCTGCTGGTAGCGTGACGAGAGCCATGACGACGGCGTCATGTTCTTCGAAGGCGGGGGTAGTGTAACGAAAGTGCAGAATGCAAACGACCCCTTGGGATCCCCTTTAATAAATCACAGCTTCTGAATGATACGTGACTATGTGAAATCGAAAGTTACATGGTGTTTATGTGTGCGGTTCACTTACCTGATGGAATTCAACGCTGTAATTTTCCTAGAATGAACTATAATAATCCGGGAGACAGACAATGCCTCGGAATCCCGGTGAAGTTATCTCAAACGATCAGTCGGGACGGTAAAAGGGACCCTGGTGAGCTCGCTTGCTTCGCTGTAGATGACGTCAGTCAGGAATCCGGAAGTCGGTTTCAGAGAATATGCAGATTAGGACAGTGAACTTTGCGGTCGTCGTATGAATTAACTAGAGAGAGTTGGAAGCTGAGATTTACCAGTTACGTCCGTTATGAATTATGGTTTGTTCCTCCATAGCCATATTTATCCAGCGAGGTCCAGATAAACTGATCGGGAAGTGTTGTGATTTGACAGTAAAGAGGGCGCTGGTATCTTCGACGTCTGTTTCTACCTTTATCCACAGAAGAGCGGTAGCCCTATATAAGCCGGACTCCCGCTGAAACGACAGAGACCAGCAGAAACATCGAGGTGAGAGCACACGCAAAATCTATTGGGGAGAAGAAATCCAATACATTGCCGGGCCGCGACCAGGTCGCCGAATTGAAGAAGTGCCGCCGCCGAATTTGTGCCGCCGCCGAATTTGTGCCGCCGCCGGGCCGCGACCAGGTCGCCGAATTGGAGAAGTGCCGCCGCCGAATTCTATAGCATCATTGCATGCATACATTTACATTCACTTACAATCACACGTCCGGGCTGTGTTTTCTCTACTTCGATCTCTACCTATTTCAACCGTAACGCACAGTTGTGTGGGTATTGTACGATAGTGCAGGCTCAGCTCTGGGAATTAACTAACGGCGTTAGTGTTGATAGCACGGCCATACCTTTATGGTATCGATTAAGCTGTATCCGGTAGGAGACGCTCGTCTCTGTGAAGAGGGTACAGCTAGGCAAATCATACACAGTTCCTACCTAAACAATTATTCATGCACACACGTACTTAAATACACAACGTACAGGTTGAAATATATTCATGCTAACACCCACAAGCTATAGGTTCGAGCCTATAGCTTGATAAATATACATCTACCCAGTCAATCGTACGATAAACGATTAACCATTCACGCCTCCATAAGCATAGTCTCTCACCACCCTGTACATATATTGAGTAATTCACGGCCAATGATAGATTACTACTGTCTGATACAGTAGTATATAAGGGGGAATCTTTGACCAGATGCCCATCTATTGCCAATTGACCCTGCAGTAGTATAGAGAGACGGTTCATGGGCCAGCTGACCATACAGTAGTATAGAAGGAGGGTGCCGATTCCAGGTGCCCATACAGTAGTATAGGAAGAGGGTTACTAGACCAGGTGCCTACCCATCCACCGTGTGTTATCGATGTCCGATCCTATGTGGACCGTGTAGCCGTGAACTCTAGCCTTGATGATTCATCCTTGGAGCCGGGCCGCGGAGTGAGTCGCCGTGAGCGGGATCGCTGAAGCCTGGGGGTGTATTCCTACGAGGGGTGCCGTCTGCTGCTGTGGTGAGCCGTGCAGTTGAATAGTCCTGCGGTGTTACAGAGAGACGGCCCGGTGCCGTAGAAGCCTTTGTACTGTGATAGTGCTGTCGTGCCCAGGCCGTCCGCATCCATTGACGGTTATCAACGCTTGGAGGGGCCTAGTCGTGTAAGACGAGACACGACGACGACGAGAAGTCCATACCACCCGAGGGAAGAAGACCGGGGGAAGGAAGACACACGTCGGACATAACCACGGAGGGGCCTAGTCGTGTAAGACGAGACACGACGCAGTGTTCATCCATACGGGAGTGAACGAAGACCTGGAGAAGGAAGCTAGACGCTGGACCTTTCCACGTATACCTGGGGAAGGAAGATAGACGCTGGATCCTACCACAGACTGTGGCTGTGACCAGGCCTGCTCGCGAAATAGCTAGGGCTATCTATTTTGTATATATTTTCTATTGAACTTCGGTTAATGATAACTATAAGAGTACAGATAATTCATAGAGTAGGGATCTTCTTTGCAGGGATTGTACGCTACCACGATTTGAATCCTGTATACCTGCTCAAAGAATTATATGTCAGTATCGCATTAATTTGCTTTGGTTGTCATTACAGGTCTTCCTTTCCAACCTCCTTGATCCAGACAAGGTGACAGGTTGAATCGAACTCCCTCGTTGGCCAGGATCAGTGCCCGAGTGCGTTCCCAGTAGCCTGACAGTTTGTCTTGGGGACCCTGCGCACTCTGTGGATCTGAAACATCCATTATCCCACGTATAGAAGTAAAAACGTTTCAGTGACATTCTGGTTCATATTCTCATACCATTAGTTTTTTCATGAACGACCTAGATATTTACGAACAATAATCAGTTATATTGATATATAAACCGAAAACGGAAAAATCTCTGCCAAAAATTCAGCGAACAATAATTAAGGAGGTAACTCCAGAAAAACATAATGACATATGCATAATCACTTGGGAAAGCAAGCGTCACCACTTGTTGAGGGTCATTTCCTTAATAAAAAGAGAAAGTTGCAAAACTTTACACATCAACAATAGCGGTAAAAAGGGGGAACTGAGTGTTGCCATGTTGTGGTGACGAAATATTGAGGAATAGCCGTAACTACTGTAAACGAAGAATTTCCATTTTTGGTATAACAGGCCTTGATATAAGACAAGTTTAACCTTATACCATTTCAATTCATAGTTACAACTTTCCGTTCTCCTGAGACGAAATACCTTCATGTAGAAATTATATATGTGTAACAATTAATCTTTTGCTCTGCTTGATCGTCAGAATATCCAACTACTGAACAAGTGGTCTGGCTGTGTGTGTGGAGTTGTGTGTGTTCAACTGTATTCAAAAAATAAGGGGTTATTTGCGTTAGGGGTTCGCTGTCATTATTTCACGTCACTATTGCACTTTAAAGTCCAAAATCAAGATGGGAGAAACAAAAATGAAAATTTTTTTATGGATTTGGGGATTCGAACCAAAATGTTAGCTTTCTTTTAATCTGTAGTCCGATTTGGTAACCATTCGGCCAAGCAGCTGTTACAATCATCAACTTGAGGAATCATGTGCCGAATAGCGATGAACTACACCCTTTCAGAGCATTACTTGCGTTTTGATATATTTCAATATTATGAAAATATGACACCTTTAACCAAAACGATTTTTCAGTATCATTTTGGATCAAACTCAACTCGTTTTGGTTAAAGGTGTCAAATTTTATATATGAAAGGAATTCCCTTCAAGAATATAGCCAAAAATTGCAAAAACAATAAAACGCCTATTTTCTTATACTCGTAATATTTTTTTGACAAATCTCTACTCGGTGAAAATTCAGAATATCAAAATTCAGTATATTCTCTCTCAAGCTAATAACTTTTAAAGTAAACGAGAGGAAATTTTATTTTCGGTTTATAAACGCAACACACTAAGGAAAAAATTACGGTCAAACCGAACACCTCCTTTGTGTTTAAATGACTCAATTTTGTTTTTCGCGAAATAGCGCATGCTGCGGATTTCAATTTCATGTCATAACTATAATCATAACGCAATCGAGCTAGAACTCTCGCATGTTGTGTACATATATTTTCTCTTTCCGTTACATTAAAAAACATATAGTTTTTCGATTTCAATCGCACCACGAATAGTCCAAAATCCCGCCTTATCCTACTATCTCCTTTGTACCATATGCTTTCCCAATTCAGTGATTTGGACAGTCCATTGGAGAAGGTGTGTCCCTTGCCATATCTTGTTTACTTCGTGCATATTATTGTTAGCCTGTTTGTTGTTTAACAAATCTGTCCTGTTTTGAAGGAAGAAGACTTCGATACAACGTTACACGGTCCCTGGATGAAGCAGTGGGAAATAGTCCATCATAATCGACACACAAAGTCTCTACAGAATGATCCTGCCCTCTGGGATAAATCCTAACTCTGATACAGAATGATCCTGCCCTCTGGGATAAATCCTAACTCTGATACAGAATGATCCTGCCCTCTGGGATAAATCCTAACTCTGATACAGAATGGTCCTGCCCTCTGGGATAAATCCTAACTCTGATACAGAATGATCCTGCCCTCTGGGATAAATCCTAACTCTGATACAGAATGATCCTACCCTCTGGGATAAATCCTAACTCTGATACAGAATGATCCTGCCCTCTGGGATAAATCCTAACTCTGATGATGCCTGACCTCAAACAATTTTGATATTTTGTAACACTGATTCCTCTCTCGATGCGCATTTGCGTCATCACAATGAAATGCCTATCACAAACTTTTGTAGAAATGGAACAATAATTAATTCAGAATAATTCTACCGCGTTTTGTTTGATGAAGACATTTGAAGTGAGCAAATCTCGTACATCTTTTTGTAACGAGTGAATCGGTTGGCAGAGTAATCCGTTCGAAAACTCACAGCGAGAACACACGAGGTTTCCATAGCCCAAATGCACGATATATATTTTCAAGTTTTACATAGAACTATAGGTTACTAAGACTGAAGAAGAAGCATGAATTTCTAACGCAGGATAGTGCATGTAGTTTGATCTTCGGGTTGTCGATTGCATCAATCGAATTGAAGTAACTGCAATATTACGACCTGCTTATTTTATTCATTTATATTTAATTATTTTCCTATATAAATACTGTACAGCATAATATTGATATAAAATAAATACAGGATTCACTTCTCAAACTGATCGCCATGGTAACGGAAGACATACAGTTTTGGCGTGATACTGTGCTTTCAAAATGGATGCCAATAAGGATTCCTATCCGTGCAGGACGAGGTATACTAATGTCCTACATTATCCGAGACCGTGTCGAGTGGGTGCATGTATGAAAGTTTGTCAGTTACTTGCCGACGAGCGGTGGTTCTCTCCGGGTACCACGGCTTCTTCCACCATCCAAACTGGCTGTTTCCATATGAGTGAAATGACCTTGAGTGTAACCCAAATCCCCCCCCCAATCAGGAGGTAATATATTTATATTGAATATTCCTTCGATTCTGCCCTCGAAAGAGCTCGTTTAGGTTAAGGTGTTGTGCTGGCGTTTCATCTAAGCCGATTTCCATGGCAACGGAAGTCCGACAGTTGACATACATGTACGCTGCTGGGAATTCCAGTGTGATGTTATGCTTGAAAGGAGTTTCAACGTAGATGACAATATGGGTTCCTGACAGTGCAGGGCGAGTCACTGCTTCCTACATTATAGTACGAGTCCGTTCCGAGTGTATTGCGGGATGCCGAACCTTAGCCCGACGTCACGTGGGAAATGACGTTGATTCACACCTTTCACGGCTAGAGAGTTCGATCTCAGGACGCACGTAGCGTTTTCTGCGAGCAACAATGTCCAGTATCACGTCAAGATATCGAATCCCCCTACTGGTCGAGTATAACATCGTTCATGTGCATTCTCGCGAGGGAGAGTAAACACACTGGGGGGTGGGGGGGGGGGGGTCAAAATATGCGAAAGATGGACGCGAGATTACAAAGAAAAGAACGATTTCGTCTCATAAGAATAACAACCATTCCTTTTTGATTTCGAAATCGAATGATAGGATCATAGGATTTGAAAAAGCTATTAAGATCCTATGGGATTTTTGTTAAGGATCGTTTTCGAATGGTTTATCCATAAAATCCGTACTTATGTGCGTCGACCACCGCGAGACAATCGTTATCTTCTTAAGTGCGGAGAAATCATATCGTATATAATGATTAACATTGCTCTTTATATTCTCCTGTCGACCAATACAATACGAATATGTCAGGTCGTCTATATCGCGGAGGAGGACCAGCTTGGAGAACTTATATACGTTATATTGTCCTAGCGCATATGACTGAAATACGAAAACGGCAAGATACTGGAAGAGATATTACGATTATGGCTGCTGCATTTGATTTTATTTTTAGGTGTTTTGTTTACGACTAAAACTGACTTAAGTTATCCGAAAATTTCACACCTAATTTGGAATAGTGATCTTGCCTGTGAGTAAGGATCCCAAATTGGGGCTGTCCATTAGATGGAACCTGATTAATTCTGCATTTGAATCACATGTACCAATGGGCTTGTAATTTAAAGCATAATGTATGTTCAATTTCAGTCACAATTAATATTCACATCTTTTTCTTTAAAAAGTTGACCTCAGATGTCCCATTTTGATCCAACCGTTCAGAAAATTTAATTCCTTTATACCCTCCATCCCGCTATATAGAAAAGTATATACACACTTTAGAAAAGTCCGGAGCTGACAGAGCAGCCTGCAGTGCTTTACTTCTCGATTAAGATTTACAAATTGCATAATTCTTCCGTAGTTTGTTTGGGAAGTTAATAATATAGTGTTTCTGAACGCTAGCTGTTATCCGAACCCAAAGTGTTTCACAATGCTGCAATGCCCAAATTATTTGGTCGAAAGGTATTCGACACAAGAATATTTGGTCAAAAATATTGGACTACTTATTCAGAACCAAATATATTTGGTCAAAATTCATTTCGACTCAATAATTTTGAGTCGGAACTATTCTGACTCAAGAATATTGGCTCGCAGTGATCTGCCCACTAAGCCTCTCGACGCAACATTCTTCGATCAAAAAGTTATTAGAATTATACCCTGACGTTTGTTTTGTCGTATGGTCCGACGATTTATACCCCATAGTACAAAATAATTATAGGATGCCTGTCCATATTGTGTACCTTGTTATTATGTATTATTTATGGGCATCCTCAAAAGTGAATTTTTACAGGTTCGGCGATTTTGTACCATGGTACAACATATTTACAGGCATCCAATGATAATTGAGTACCGTGGCATATATTGTCTTATACCACGGTATAAAATATCGACTTGTAGCAGGGATGGCCATCTATGGTTGGCCATCCCTGCCAAAATTCGTCATTTACAGAATGCCTGTAAATAATATATACCATGGTATAAAATGCCAAGCCTGGTATAATTCGTATTTACAGGATGCCTGTAATTATTTTGTACCATGGTATAAAAAGCCAAGCTTGCCATAATTCGTATTTACAGGATGCTTGTAATTATTTTGTACCATGGAATATAATCGCCAAGCCTGCCACGATTCGTATTTACGGGATACCTGTAAATAATATATACCCTGGTATAAAATGCCAAGCCTGCCATATTTCGTATTTACAGGATGCCTGTAATTATTTTGTACCATGATATAAAATCGTCAAGCCTGCCATAATTCGTATTTACAGGCTGCCTGTAATTCATTTAGCCGTAATTCGTAAATTTACGCCTTCTTATTATTTCCACCAATGGTATGTGCTTTAACAAATTTGGTGCCGGGCTTTACACAACCTCCAAACAGGGTTATCTCCCCTTCTGCCAGTCGAGCGACCCTGCCCTCAGTCAATTTACATAAAGCCATGTACCAAAACATCATTTCACAAAACCTGAATTTTACCGGCCAAAAACAGTTCTTATCCACATACTAAATATAAGGATATATAATTTTCCAGATGTGAATGTGCGGGACCATTTAATTCCGACAAAACAAGCATCGCTGATTTGTTTTCAAACAAACGACCGTTATCAGTTCGGATAATCCCGCATTTTTAATCTCCGTCAAAGGCTACATGGCTTGGTGAAGACCCACTGTGCGGAGACTGCCAGGGCGTTATTTCGCCCTGTATAATTGACTGAGGGCAGGGCCGATCGACTGGCAGAAGGGGAGATAACCCTGTTTGGGAGTTGCGTAAAGTCCGGCACCAAATTTGTAAAAGCGCATATCATTGGTGGAAGTAAAAGGAAGACGAAAATTTGCGACTTACGGCTAAATGAATTACAGGCATCCTGTAAATACGAATTATGGCAGGTTTGGCGATTTTATACCATGTTACAACATAATTACAGGCATCCTGTAAAAACGAATTATGGCAGGCTTGACATGTTATATCATGGTATATATTATTTACAGGTATCCTGTAAATACGAATTTTGGCAGGCTTGGCGATTTTATACCATGGTACAAAATAATTACACGCATCCTGTAAATACGAATTATGGCAGGCTTGGCATTCTATACCACGGTATATATTATTTACAGGCATCCTGTAAATACGAATTATGGCAGGCTTGGCATTTTATACCATGGTATATATTATTTACAGGCATCCTGTAAATGACGAATTGTGGCAGGGATGGCCAACCATAGCCATCCATAGTAATCCGTGCTGTGGTAGGCATATCCTTTATTGATCTTCACAAGTTTCACCGAGAGCTGTTGTATACCACTGCGACCTCGACTGTAGAAACCATTTGACCTACATAGATGCTGACAAATGTCATGCTTGAAGTAACACATAGATAGCCCATGCCCAACATTACTGGTGTTGATGATATTGACATAAACATGTGGCCAGGAGAATCGGACAAGGCGTATCCAGATGTGTTCAAGAAGGTCCCTCCCTTTGCTAAGTATCAAGGAAAACCTGGGCAGGTGTCTGACGAAGATATCAAGAGATTCTTCAGAGAGGTAAGCTCGACCGGGATCACTGGTCTAGGTGTACATCACTCAAATTTAACAGACGTAGCTGCTGACTGAGGTCACCCTGACCAGGATATACCAAAGGCCTACGATCGTGAGCTTATCATACAGGTATCATGTATGTTGGAAAGCATGTATGTCTTGAATGTGATTGATGTCAAAACTGTTTTTGTTAGCGAGAATAACGTGAGTTTTCATGATAGCACGATCAAGACTGTCCAGTAGACATCTATAGTATCTAGTCTGCTGACGTCACCAAACTCTATGGCCGCCTGTGATGAACACTTATCTGATGTTGACACGGTTTTCTTAATAATTCGACAGGCAGCATATCAGCATCAAGACAATCAAGCTTAACATATACAGTCTCGGCCACCACGGTTGCGTTAGCACAAAAAGTTGAAACAAAACAGTAATGTTGTTCTGGTGAATCAAATCGATTCTTGCAGGAAATTAGCCTAGTTAATACTATGATATACTATGATATAGCCTTGATATACTATGATATATTCTTTTAGTTTGGTGCTAATAATATTATATGAATTAGGCCTTTGGATTATGGACGCGGAAATTCTTTAATGGACGACAACTGAATATTGAATGACGGTCCAGACACTTGTGTATTGAGTATTTCTTTCGACGGTTCGTGAATCTCTGAAAGATTATCTGTTTTCTTGAGCTCTGGTCGTCAGTCCACCTGTATTGGAATTCGAATAGTGTACCATTTCATACGAACTCCATAAATATATGTAAATTCCTGGGGACGTCAATGGAAAAGAAAAGCGATTTCTTGTCTCAAAAAAGTAACGGTGGAAATCTTTTCGAATTAAAAAAAATGTTTACAACCACGCAGTAGTCGGGCGATATTCATTGGTATGCTGAGTTTTTCACTTCGAACACCACTGTTCTACAGTAAAACGCAATGGTATGCTATTCACAAGGTGTTATTGCGAAGCAATCGCGATCGCTGAAAATATTTCAGAAAATGCTTCGAATCGCTCCAGATGTGTCGTGGGAATATCGCTTGCCGCAAATACAAGATTTATCGCCTCTCACAAGTGTTCCATCAATTTGAAATCTCAGGATCTTGGATGGTTTTACATTATGGATTCAAGGAAATCCCCAACATGCGACTCTGAGGTACAGGTGAATTAATTTTCTACCTTGCATAATTTTAAGATAAATTATTAATTAATATAATTAATAATAATATTATTAATTATATTATATATAATTATTTATATATAATATAATAATTATATATATATGTTATATTATATTATATATAATATAATTATATATTATTATTATATATATAATTATATTATATTGATTATAATTAATATTATTATTATATTAATAAGTTAACATTCAATTCATCAGCGTTAATTTTCTAGCCCGAACGCAAAAACTGATGTTCCTCTCGTACGCATTCTTGGATTATCAGAAGAACTGTGGTGAGTTCGGCATTTTGAATCAACCAATTATTAACCCTACCTCGCTTGGGGGGGGGGGGGGGCAAACTTTCTGCGCTATATCCGGAACGACAAAAAATGGAGAGCTGAAACTCCGCGACTTTATGGTTTGTCATATTGGGGTCATTTTGAGCCTATTTGCATGACCCCCCGAGCAGAGGATTATGGGTAAATCCAAGATGGCGGCCACATGGGGTAGCAGAAAAGTGATATTTTTGTCATATTTCTTCAAAATTTCTGCTTTTCCGCGATGAAAAGTGGACCAATACTATTTTATTTCACATCACATTTAATATTTACTAATTTATCATGCAGTTTTTGCGGAGAAATTGCAAAAATAAAAAATTCGGAAAATCTGACTGAAAAATCGACCAAAAAATGCCGTTTTTGAAAATGACGTCATCAAAGGGGCCATCTTGGATTTTTTTACATTTTCTGGTAGAGCTTGACCCAAGGATATAGTGTGATAAGTTTCAGCCCCTAGCTCAAGGGGTAAGAAAAATAATTAGGGGGGGGCATTTCGCCCCCCCCCCCCCCAGGCCTGGACAGGTCCCAAAAAGCCCAGGCCAGATAGGGTTAAGGCAACTGCCTTTCGTGTTTACGGTTGACTCGCATGGCATGGTATGTCGAGCTGAAGCCTTCATACTTCAACTTGGTGAACAAAATCGGTGCCCGACAACAACATGGTGAAACCGTCGACCAGCTGCGAGACGATGTCACTACGGAGCCGACATGAGACGTTGACGTCGACGATGCCGGGTTAAAGATTTATATACAATTAAATCGCCTATACTCACATCCTGCTTACACCAGGATCTTAGTGTTTTTGGTCTATCTGGAAGACAATTTGTTGGAAAACCAAGTTTTGAGGGCATACCCCATCCTCCTAAATCCCCTGCTTCTACGCCAAAGAATACACATTCGAGCAGCCTGACCGTTTATTGATCTCAAGAGGAGTTCACACTATTCTTTTAAAGTGAATTTAAAGCTACTTTTGCGATAGAATGAGACCATTTTTTGATTTACTGATTACAAAACCTTGCAACAAACAACCTAACTGTTTTACGTTAACAAGTGACGTCCAAGGCAAATAGCCAGCATACAAAGGATCATTGAATGACTACGATGTTGTCGGGAACAGTTTTTGATTCAAAATGGTTGTCATCGTCACTTTCTCGGTGGAAAAAAATGCTGTCACTCGCATTGACGTTCCCAGGAAGTTGCATAGATTAATGGTAGTTCATCTGAAATGGTACACTATTCGAGTCCCATGACAGGTAGATTGTCGACCAAAGCTCACGAAAACAGCTAATCCTTCTCAAATTCTCGAAACGTCGAAAGAAATACTCAAGAATCTGTCTGATTCGCCAGACCAGCTAGGACATTTTTCCCTGATTTGCAAATTAGAAAGAACATATTTTCTTGAAGAGAATCATATAAGAAGGGACACTGATTGATGGGATATTCTTTTAGCTCTCGCAACTTTTCAAAGCAAGTTTTATTGCTATGTATAAAAAAAGCGTCAGATTCAATATTCAGTCGTCGTCCAAAAAATTATTTTCGCGTCAGTAACCTATTTCGTATTACAGCACCAATTCCAAATTTGTATTTAACAGAACTAATAAAAACTCAAGACAAGAGTGAAGCGGTCAACAGTATTCAATGATGTCAGCAAGACATGTCGATGTTCTTCACTTATAATCCTAATCACTGATCATTATTCTTTATCCAAATGAATTTCCAAGTCGTTTTCCAGAGAATGTATCTGCGTCACGCTTTTTTGTTTCTCTTCTTCTAAAACACGTGATATTCGAACGGTCCCGATCTCCGGCTGAAGCGGAATTAGACACATGTTACGAAACGCAGCTTCAGAGATCTTGCACGATGCGATTTCATTTTGCCATCAGTGTGCGATATTTATCACAGAATTTGAGAAAATTTGAATGGAAGCGTTTAATGGTGTAACCCTGTTTGACAAGTTTTTACAATAATATTGATTACCAGGAAGGGCAAACATGCCTTCACTGGTCTGCGCGTCTGCAGTTGGCTAATGGAGCCTGTACTGAATGCAACTCTCACATCGTTTATTACCTTATAATTTCTTACAGGGATACTTGGTTGTCGAAAAGTTTTTCGATCGTGAAGAATTGGACCCTGCAAGAGATGCAATAGATGTGCAAGTGGATGAATTAGCGAACAAGTTATACCGGGCAGGGAAAATAAAAGGTGATCGTTTCTGAAAATGCAAAACATCAATACAGGGTATTCTGAATATTTATAACCAGTGTCGCAATCCATCTGACAGAGCTTGGTGCATACATGTAATTCGTTCCGATTGGCGTTTCTTGGCAGTTTTGCAGAAGCGTCTCCACTAAACGTATCATATATATTTCAATAATTCGACTGGAGTAATTGAGGTCATTCCTAATTTAAGTCGCTGAACCCAATTTTAATTTTCTTACTTGGCCATGTTTTGAACCCCTCTAGACATCTCCAAGACTATAGGTTTAATATCTTCAAGCACGAATATGCTTGTTTTATTTCAGACTTGTACAAGAAGCATGATTTGTTTAAGCGTTTGAGCAAGATTGAAGAGGAGTTCCCAGGTGCAAATATCCTCCTTCACAAATCTAGAGAATTCCCACAGGTAATGTGTTGTTGTTGTTGTTGTTAATTTTTTGTGCTTTTATCAGTTAATTATCATCTCTGAACTGCAATGATATAATTGACACTTGACACCACTATTCGTTAAGATACGTACACATTAATTCAGATAATGGCATTGGCGATGGCAAAGTGGTGAACAAAAATATTTCCTTTACAAATTAAATAGATCTGTTCACATCAGTGTAGCAGCGACAATTCGGAATTTACATTGCCCTGCTAAATTGATGTGAACGGACATATCACATTTTGTCTGCGAAATTGAGGCTGTACGTCAGGTTTTACACATTCATATGTCATATATGAATGTGTAAAACAGCAATGACAACAAAGAAACGGGTCAAAACTCAACGGGGAGAAAAATCGCTCTTTTTTGAAAATGTAGTATGTTCGTTCACATCGATGCAGCAGCGGCAATGCAAGTAAGGAAGGAAATATATTTTAAAGGAAATATACACAATGCATTCGATTCCATCTTCTAGTATTTAGATTAGATTGGTCAATTACCGAGTAGGATATCAAGTATGTGTACCAGCAATACATTGGATGGAGAATTCACACTAGGCCGATGGGATGGCCGTAGCCTCTAGTTACAAGATGGAAAGCCGAATTGTCGAATTTCACATGGACCAGATACAATAGTCCTGGCGTGGTGTCATAGTTCATGATGTTTCTTGTCGTCTCGTCTGAGCGTCCTTTAACCATTCTGCCACAGCCAAGGTTAATTTCTGACAGATTGCCGCCTTGTGGCTACTTGTCGTCGACTCGAGTTGCAGTGGAACAAGTGAGAAATGACTACATTGTAGTCAAAACCTGCAGCAGTGGCAATAATACAGTGAAAGGCATTTCATGATCAGCGGAAATTGTAGAAAACAAGCGCCATCTGCCAGTGTTTTCATGCTAAGGGAAGTAATTTTCAACTTCTAACCCACAATTGTAGGAATTGCGTAGTAGGTCTGATACCATATATATATATTCACTTGGAAATCCAAATAAATCTTCAGTCTCCCTTCTCGCTTACTTTGCCGAACAAAATCGAAAATTTATATTTCCTTCAAAGTTAATTTTCAATGAATTCAGTGTCAGGTCTATCTCTTTGATCTTTGAAACTATGGAATGGGGTTGAAGGCTTTATCGAACTGTTCAAGAGGCATAATGACACTTTTCACTATTCAAATTGAGGCCTGTGACAGTCTTGATATTCGATTAGAATAATTAATTAAGTTTCTGCATTTACGTGTATTATAATCTGCAAACTAAATATCTTGACAAACTTTTCCGTGCGGCAAGTCAATACCAATACATGGTTTGCTCATTCTATATAAATGATTAACTATTTCATTCTTAGGAAATATCATCTCATCTGACATGTTCGGCCAAGCCTTTTAGAAGGTTGCTAATTTTATCAATTACATCAAATTCTGCAAATAAGCATCTATGGATATCTTCTCCCTATACTCAATTCGCGAATATGTTTGTTACTAAGTCATTCCGAAAGTGATTTAAGTGCGAAATTACAGGGCTAGTTCACTAAACAAGGTCTGTGTGTAAGAGAATGATGTCGAATTCTCGTTATTATCTTTTGGTACATAAAATTATTGCATTCACGAAAATGACTGCCAAGTTAAAGTCAATATGAAAGGTATCTAAGTATGAAAATCAAACTCAAAAACCCTTCCAGGAAATCAAGGCCCTAGCTTTGACAAGGAGGTCAAACAGATCGCTTTTATAGTCAGTATCTGCTAATATATGACGTAATTGCATTCGTAAAACTGATTGACAAAGTATCGGAAATTGTGAAGTGGAGGACCAGTAAATTCTAGCAGAAAGGGCTCTGACTTGAGAGAATGATGTCAAATGCAATATGTTTCTTCCCAATGTCTGCTGATACACAATAAGCATTGAATTTACGGGAGTGATTAATGCTAATCTAAAGGGATTCTGAGTGCTGAAGAGGACGGGAAAATCAATACCAGCGAAGAAAGGGCCGGGCTTGTGAGAATGAGGATAGAGAGGCTGTGTTCCGAAAGAGGATCATTCAAAATAGCAATGTGCCAAATTTCATGCTTGTAACCGAAAGTGCACAATATAACTGCACAACTATGATGTATTGTTCGCGCACAGGGTTGTCTAACTCATTAAATAGTAAATATTAGTGTCTGTATTATAAACCCAGTTGCGCATAAAGTCAGTTTTGAGTATTATCTATGAGTCGGTATAGCTTATACAGTAAGTGCAACTCCAGGGATTGGAGGGTCATTGTTTCGATTCTCGCAGAGGGGTTCAATTTTTCTTCCTTTTAAAACATATTTCCATGTAGGCGAATTGCTTGGGGAGTAAAGTTAACTCTTCGGCTGCTGAATTCTTCTTGAGTAGAATTCTGTGGTGCACTGCAGAAGTTCCCATTTTTACGATCTATTACACTATTAAACCCGTGTTTCATGTGTGTGTCAAGATTTGCCTTACGTAGGAGCTGATTCATAAGAGTTAGGTCAACGTTTATTTGATTTGATTTTATGCCGAAATATTTAAAATTGTCAGCGTAAATACATTTTATTGGAAGAGGCTGCATTGACTTCACCTTATTATCGCCCAAAACAACGATTTTCAGCTGTCTTCAGCATGGTCGTGTTCGGCTATCTGACCGCCATTTCAAAAGATCGAGGTCTCGTTGGCAAGGGGAATTCTTGTTCTATAAATAGTCATTAATTTGACTAAGCAATGAGTCTCGCGATTGGACAAAGCCATCACGTGGCCGAAATAAAGGTCGTTCATTGGCCCAGACGTTGTACTGGATATTTTCCATAACAAAACGACGACGTAATTTCGATACTGGCGACAATTCTGTCGCTGAGGAAGTTGACAGAATTATGTGAAAATAAAGTTTTATGCGATGATTTCATCGTAATCAACACTATGGAAAGATAAACTGTGCTTTTATACTTAAAACATACCAAAGAATCATATATTTTGATGGGGTTTTCCGTGAGTATTTTATATTTTCGGAGCCTCCTCGGCGAGATTTTATGAAAATCTCCCCTCGCGTTTCTTCTGATTTATTTATTTTTTTGCATTTCTTTCTCCCATTTCATTCTTCTAATTAAGACAGAATATGGAGTTTACATCCAGAATATCAAGACAGACTTAGCTAACAATATATGTATGGTTTTTATTAGGTTTCATGCATGGTAAATTTGAAAATATCGATTTAAACAATGGTACCGTACCTCACCGTACTCGCGAAGACAGATAAGTTCAGGGCCGCGTGGGTGACCGCCCGCAGTTTACACGGGGTCCAAGATCGTGGCCGGCCGCAGTGAACCAGTTAAACATCATACCAAATTGTCATTTTTATAAGTTAAACATCTTTATTCGGCGAAAGTTGGTGAGTTGTTCCCTTACTTCTGAAACGTAATTGTTGCGTTTGTTTCTATGATGCATGATCTATAATTTGATACCAAGTATTATTCAATGTTAATCATAATGACAATGCGTTACTTGCCTACTTCTTCACCAATTTGTGAATTATCTAGATTGGGTAGATAAAATGATTACTAGAAGTAGTGAATTTATTTTTCCACTTACTAAGTCGCCTATGACTGTATGCAAATTAGCTGAACCACTGACAAGGTTGCGGCTCATCTTCCTTGGTATATAAGCAATTCAAGGGTTTTAAAATGTATATACACGTACATACTGTTGAGTGAAAATGGCAATATCTGAAGACAATGACCGATGTGTCGATCGACAGCTTTTAAGCGACTGAAGTTTCCTATGTGTTGACGTAAGAGAATTGCCGTCTGAACGAAAATCAACGAAGCAATAATTTATTCCACCGAATATAGTTGCAAATGAATTCAAACGTGCCTGAAGACAGGGTTGTCATGTGAGATCAGAGATTGAAAAGAAAAGTGTGGCAGAGATCACACTCTCTTAGTGCGTGCGTATTTCAAAAAGTAACAAGAAGAAGAACAACAACGCGAGCCTCCCGTAAAAATAGGTCCTAATATTGTGAATATATCCTTCACTTCATCATAATCAATATAACGATTTTCATGGCGAAGCGATTGTCAGTATATCATTTGTTGGTGAATGACAAATAACGGTTTTTGTGTCATCGTTCGGCAGACTGATTTTAACGGTGTTGCCTCCCATTTTTAGGGGGTTAACTTGCATTTAATAAGCCTAATATTTTAAGAAATCTACGTCGCTGCGCTGTCACGAATTACAAATTGTTTCAATGTTTTTTATACAGGCCTTCCGCAATATATGGACGAACGAACGCCTTTTGAATGTGGTGGAACAATTCATTGGGCCGGATATTTCCGGGCACCCTGGCTGGAACTTGCGGACCAAAACACCAAAAAACAGCGTTACAACTGTACCATGGCATCAAGGTTGGTCACTCATTATAACATCATGAAAATACCAGAAAAATAACAGATACGGGAATCCTGCAAACATAAAGGAATTCGCCATTGTCTTGCCAGTTTTTATTTTATTTTGGCGACATCCATTCGTGGTAAAGGTGTAATCACCACCAAATCAAGACTGGAATCGATAATTCTTAAACTCTGTGAAACTGACATACGATAGGTACAAAATAAAACGCATTTGGCGAGCCATGACTTTTATCCCATGCGGCTGCAGTTGCTCATGATCCAGATTCGCGAGCGTCGCTACGTCACTCTAACATCACGCAGTGACGTATTTCAGCTCGTATCTAGCGACCTCGGTCTCATTGCTGCTGAAAGAACCACAGCATTCCTCGGTTTGGAAACGTATTATATCTTTAATTGAAAAAGTACGATTTAATAATAATTACACTGTAATCCATTGCATGGATGTGCATACATGTATATGTAACCAATATTACGCACATCTAAACACATACATGTACCCGCTTCGATGCTCATCATTTCTTATTCTTGACCTGTTTATAATAGATTCTGCGTACATGGCCAAAGACTCCTACGGTGTTTTCTATTTTACTGCCTGGGTACCACTGCTGGACACCGATGATGTCAACGGTTGCCTACAGGTTTGTAAAATTAACCTTCCCTGATACTTAAATGACCATTTGGTGGGGAGTGCATGGGAGGTAGAGTTGTAGAGCTGATCCTCATTCTCGATTCACTCGTACAATACAGATAAATGATACCTTCATAACTGCTGAGCATAGCCAACAATAAGCATTCTTCACATGCCAGGTTGTGATACAGCGGAAATGTACCTTGGCCCAAAGGGGCATTGGTGATTTTCTCTCTAAGCTATTGTAAAATTCAGTTTAGAATGGAACTGTATAGAATTTTACAGTGCATCCAGTTTTGAAGCTTTTAATTGGTTAATTCAAATTTTCGAGAAAAAAAAACTCCAGCAATTTCACTGGTCATTGGAGAAAATCGGAAGAAAATGCATTCATTGAGTTTATTTCAAGGTTCATTGATATCTGATGCACCAGGAATTTGCAAAGATAACTCAAATTTTAAGATTATTTGTCGTAGAAATATTTCGCCAAAGCAGTTACGAGAAAAATTACGACCTGTAACACCCACAACAACAACAAGTTCTAGTGGACATGGTGGAGTGAACACTTCCATGAATTCATAAGCTGCTCACTAATGACGATTCCTACCTCTTGCATATCGCTCCAAATTATTACCTGTATATGACAATATTCTGATGGTGGATTATTATTCCCCGAAGCCCGCCCTCTGTACATGTTACTCGACAAATATATGTAGGTTTATTGTTTTGGTTGGACATTTGAACCGTACGACTTAGGGCATTACAGGTTAGTTTCTCTGGGTATTCTTGCATTCACCAGGTTACCCCATGTTGAGGCGTTTACTCCATCAGACGTCCACTATGCCATTAACATCAGATGAGTTGGTTCAGCTGATCTGTCATCACAGCTCCCGAACTAGCATATCTCATTCCGCTTAAGACGGTGCTAGAGCCGTGTGGATACTTCCTAGTATCCACATGAACACCTGCAATAAAAGCGAGGCTGAGATACTAAGGCTACGTCCGAGAATCCACCGTATTCTCGAGTCTGAATGTTAGATGCCGAGGGATGCTTTCCTGTATAGTCACATTGTTGCTTTTCAGTCACCAGACGTCGTCAATTTTTCCCACCTCTTGCATATCGCTCCAATTCATGTAGCTCAATTATTCTGTCAACACTACAGATACTCATAATCGTTCGTCACGCCAGGTGGATAATTGAAGTGAAATGATCGCCAATCATTGCACTTTTCACAAGCTATATTATTTGGACGTTGTGGCTATCGTTGATAAAACCTTCTCTTTATTTACTTTAAGGTAGTAAAAAACGGACATCGTAAAGGGAAGATTGCCAAACACCAGGGTTGTTTTGGTGACACATGGTACGTCAGCCTTAAAGAAGATGAAATAGAAAAGACTTTAGGTAACGAATTTTAAATAACATATACTTCTTTATATGAAATGAATTTTTAGAGAGAAAGAATAAATTCGTCGTCAACGGGATTCGAACTCACGGACCCGGCTTAACGCGCCGATGCTCTACCGACTGAGCTATGACGGCCCATAGGTATTACACCCGTGGATTGTCCCTGTGATGACCAATCTTCTCGCTCGGTGTTGCATTGTGCGCAACTGGCGTATAGCGTATAGCCCGGCACTGAGCAGTGGAGGGCTCTACGCCATATCAAATGTCATTTCTTCATATACTTCTTTGGAAACACACTTTGTTATTATATACATATCTTGGTCTATGAAGGATAAAAAATAATAATCGTGGCGTTTTGATTAGCGTTTTCGAGTCAATACTCGCAGAATCCTCTGATTGGACTGTAAAGTGAGTATATATCCGTCAATGGGTCTAGCTGTGTATGTGCAGAACAAGTGCGTTCCAAGCGATCTGAAGCCCTCACAGACTAATTACAGTCTAGCAGAAATTTTTTTAGTCGAATCCGGGAATTTTAATGAATATACAAAATGTTTTGTCCAATTTTGCTGTACCCGTTACCACAGTTGAAGTGCGATATCGTAGCTAGATGGAAAGAAATTTGGAAACAATGAATAGTGCAGCTTTATGACCTATATGTCATTTCTTGAAACTGGATGCCTAACTAGCTGAGTACCGGTATTACTATTCAGTTTTATCTGACTTTTTGTAGATGTTGACTTGAAGAAGGACATCGTGACTTGCCCTGTACCGTATGGTGGTCTGTTGCTCTTTCAGAACGTCACTCCACATAGAAGGTAAACACTAGTTTCAGTTTTTTAGCCCACCATCACCAGATGGTGGGCTGTTCAAATCGCTTTTCGTCCGTGGTCCGTCGTCCGTCCGTCCGTCGTCCGTCAGTCAGTCAGTCCGTCCGTCCGTAAACAATTCTTGTTACCGCGATATCTCAGGAACTACTGCATGGATCTTTTTCAAATTTGGTACACAGGTTCCCCTTGGGGTCTAGTTGTGCAAGAAACCTTTACTGGTCCGATTCGAAAATCCAATATGGCCACCAGGCAGCCATCTTGGATTTCACCATGAAACCTTGTTACCGCGATTTCTCAGGAACTACTTCATGGATCTTTTTCAAATGTGGTACACAGGTTCCCCTTGGGGTCTAGTTGTGCAAGAAACCTTTTCTGGTCTGATTCGAAAATCCAATATGGCCACCAGGCAGCCATCTTGGATTTCCCCATGAAACCTTGTTACCGCGATTTCTCAGGAACTACTGCATGGATCTTTTCAAATTTGGTACACAGGTTCCCCTTGGGGTCTAGTTGTGCAAGAAACCTTTTCTGGTCCGATTCGAAAATCCAATATGGCCACCAGGCAGCCATCTTGGATTCCCCCATGAAACCTTGTTACCACGATTTCTCAGGAACTACTGCATGGATCTTTTTCAAATTTGGTACACAGGTTCCCCTTGGGGTCTAGTTGTGCAAGAAACCTTTTCTGGCCCGATTCAAAAATCCAATCTGGCCACCAGGCAGCCATCTTGGATTTCCCCATGAAACCTTGTTACCACAATTTCTCGGGAACTACTGCTTGGATCTTTTTCAAATTTGGTACACAGGTTCCCCTTGGGGTCTAGTTGTGCAAGAAACCTTTTCTGGTCCGATTTTAAAATCCAATATGGCCACCAGGCAGCCATCTTGGATTTCCCCATGAAACCTTGTTATCGCGTTTTCTCAGGAACTACTGCATGGATCTTTCTCAAATTTGGTACACAGGTCCCACATGGGGTCTAGTTGAGCAAGATACATTTTCTGGTCCGATTCGAAAATCCAATATGGCCACCAGGCAGCCATCTTGGATTTCCCCATGAAACCTTGTTATCGCGATTTCTCAGGAACTACTGCATGGATCTTTCTCAAATTTGGTACACAGGTTCCCCTTGGGGTCTAGTTGTGCAAGATACCTTTTCTGGTCCGATTCGAAAATCCAACATGGCCACCAGGCAGCCATCTTGGATTTCTCCAGGAAACTTAGTTATCGTCATTTCTCAGTACTGCATGGATCTTTCTCAGATTTGGTACACAGATTCTCCTTAGGGTCTAGTTTTGCAAGATAGCTTTTTCGGTCCGAATCGAAAATCCAATATGGTCACAAGGCGGCCATCTTGGATTTCCCCATAAAACCTTGTTATCGCGATTTCTCAGGAGTTACCGCATGGATCTTCGGTCTAGTTGTGCAAGATGCCTTTTCTGGTCCGATTCGAAAATCCAATATGGCCACCAGGCAGCCATCCTGGATTTCCTCATGAAACTTTATGGTCATTTCTCAGGAAGTACTGCATGGATCTTTCTCAAATTTGGTAGACAGGTTGCCCTTGTGGTCCAGTTGTGTAACATACCTTTTCTGATCCGATTCCAAAATCCAATATGTCCATCAGGCAGCCATCTTGGATTTCCCCATGAAACTTTGTTATTGCGATTTCTCAGAAACTACTGCATGGACCTTTATCAAATTTGGTACACAGGTTCCCCTTGTCGCCTAGTTGTGCAAGATACCTTTTCTGGTGCGATTCAAAAATCCAATATGGCCACCAGGCGCCCATCTTGGATTTCCCAATGAAACTTTGTTATTGTGATTTCTCAAGAAGTACTCCATGGATCTTCCTCAAATTTGGTACACAGATTTCCCTTGTGGCCCAGTTGTGCAAGATACCCTTTTGGTCAGATTCGAAAATCCAATATGGCTGTCAGGTGGCCATTTTGAATTTCCCCTTGAAACATTGTTATCGTGAATTCTCAGGGAATTTTTCATGGATCTTTCTGAAATTTGGTACACAGGTCTCACATGGGGCCTACTTGTGCAAGATACCTTTTTTGGTCCGATTCGAAAATCCAATTAATACGGTATTCCCGAGTTGTGACGTTGCATCACAAGAGTCGGCGGATCAAACGGTGTGGCATATTCTATATATTGACTATAGAGAATATCCATATCTTCGCCTTCCATATCAAGGAGTTCAAATAATTGAGAATTAAAATGTATTTCTTCAAATTTTAAATCGGTTTTCTTTAATCCATGCAGTTGCAAGTGAACTACCCCACCCTTTCGTCTGCTGGCGGGTCAGCTACATGAAGGGACGTCACTCTTGTGACACAATGTCACAACTCGACAACTGTAAACTACTGCATGTTTCGATCCAAGGGAAATAATCAGGATTCAGACACTTTCAAATTCAAAGTTTCAACAGTACTGCGTGGACCGAATCCCTTCAGTATTAAGTATTGTACCATCTTACTATTTTCGAGCATTAAAAGAGATATCTCAAACTAGTCCAGCAAACAGAACAGAATTAGCATTCGTT